>LUGF01028666.1:0-21685 GCA_001625245.1 Calycopis cecrops | reverse complement strand
CGACGAAATCAAAAGAAACGAGATCTGAACCAATCTTGTCTTTGTAAATTTTCTTTTGGGGTGACGGACAATTCATGAGTTGTTAATTTGAAAGAGAAAATTGGAAGAGGAAAATTAGATAGCTCGAGAATACCTTTCGCTTTAATTTGAAGAATTCGAAAAAGAAAGGATATTAACAGTAGATATTATTTCGGGCATCTAAAGAGAGGATTGTTAATTTGTCAATTTATTTTAGTGTTTTTTTATTTTTTACGTCAATTTAAATATAAATAATATTTTTTTAATAATTAGTAAATGGGCGCAAAACAATGTCTAGACAAAAGCAAATTATTTTCTCTGCACATTGTTTTACCTAATTAATATTTTAAGCTGTTTATATTGTTAGTTGATTATAAGTCGTTATTTCCACCTATATTTATTACATTCATTATACGGAATATGTTCTTTCAGCTCGCAACAAAATGATGGATGAGTAAGGAAGACTATTAATTTAAAATTAGATATAGTACGTCGAACAATAGAGGAGCCTTACAAACACAAACAATTTCAGGTTCGAAAGTTAAAATTTGGAAACTAAGCACGACCCGCAACCGTATACAACGACTGATAGATGGAGGGCAAAAAATAGATCCATACTAATATTATAAATGCGAGTGTTTGTTTGTTTGTCCTTCTTTCACATCAAATCGGAGCAATGGATCGATGTGATATTTAGTATGGAGATAGTTGAACGACTAAAGAGTGACATCGGCTCGAAATATGGACAAACGTTTTTATTTCTACCACGCGAAAAAATCCGCGGGTAACAGCTAGTACAATATATTTATTGTGGCTATTGCACAAACACTCTTAAATATCGGTAACTAGTGGGGCACTAGGGGCGTTTCATTTCTATGAAATCCATATAAACTTCTACACTCTATTTCACCTCTTAGGGTTTGAATTTCTAAAAAATCCTTTTCTTAGCGGATGCCTAACATGACAATGGCCAATATTTGGATATATGGGAGATCGTTAAACCATTATACTAACTGATTTTCTCGTATTTACGTAAACAAGGAAAATGAAATAATATTTTTTTTGGTTTGATTTCAGAAAGGTACGATAAATGAATATTGTGAGAAAACTCCAAGTTTGTTCCGATAATATTTACTTTACTCGGACGGTTGTTTTAGTTTTTAATGGCTAGGCAATATTATCATTTGGTATTGAATTGAAATAAATAATCACTGTCTTCGTATTTTTTACTTATAGTAAAAATACTACTTATAGTAAAAGTATTTATAGTATAGGGAGGTAAACGAGCAGTCGGAACCATTTTCATGACCATCGACGCCCATAGACATACGCATAGCGACTGTACAGATGCATTTTACTCCTGTATTGAGTACGCGAGAGGTACCTCCCCGGTTGTGCCCTCCCAATTCGGCTACATGCATGCATGTGACGAGGCACTACCTCTTACTTTGTAACTTTGACGCCAGCTCTGTGAGAGTTAATCTTGAACATTGTTAAACAAAAGCACATCTATGAAAGAAAATATGTAAGAATTAACTTTTCCCTCCGATGTAGGAATATTACAACATCAATAATAATTTATTAAGGCCGTGATCACATATTGTGAAGCTTACAGGAGTAAGTAATTAGTACATTATCTCCTTTGTTCATATTAGTCACAGTCTGTAGACAGACACACAGACACACAGTGGCGACAGATTAATTACGTCTTAAAATATGATCTAATATCGTCACGCTCAGCCGAGCTCAGTGGTTAATTTTAAGACTACGTCAGGGTTTCAAAATCTTAAATTTAGTTAGAGGGCAAACGAGTAATCGAAGCCATTTTCATGACCACCGATGCTCATAGATGTTTTCTAATTACCATTTTTCAGCTGGACAACGTTCCAGTTCAGTGAACTGTGATAGGATTAACGAAACGCTGTCAAAACGACGCGTTAATGGCGGATCATGGAAATTGGTACGTCGAAACTGTTGACGGACCGAGTGAATAATTCCCGCGATTGGCAAAGATAAATAAATATAATATGATCGTGCGTAGATCGTGAACTGATAATTCTCTTCAAATGTCCCTGATAAATATGTGAAATTTGGACAAACGTCTAATGCTAATCAAGGTCAGATGCTCACTAACGTATTCGCTTAAAAAAACCTAACTACTAGATAGATTTTTTAAGTAGTTTTTCTAGTCAAAGAATTGATATTTAAAAACCGTGTAACTCCGGATTCACGTATGACGGGGTAGCGCAAGTCGAGATATTGCTGTATTTTTAGAGGACCGTTTTAAATTATCCTAGATCGACTCCACTAATTGTCATCAAGTTTTCTGTTCATTTGGCACAGAAAAATTCGTACCTTATGTTTCGTATTTCACCTTGATTTTAGTATGTCATATCAGATATTACACATTATTAGCGACTTATGTATGGCGAAAATTAAATGATCGTTTTGTTCAATTTATTACGATGCGTCATTTTCCACCAGTGCGCATAAACCCTCAAGTACACGACATTTGCAAGCATGTACCCATTAGATCTCCTCTTCAATAATCAATAGGTGCCTTAGCGGTCAAGTCTGTCGATTTGGCTGCGATTATTTTTCACGTACCTAAAATTAAAAACTTATTTGCAGACCACAAATAAGTGTCCTTAATTTTTTCAAGCTAGAAATCTTCATAATGCTTTGATATAATACTCAAAAGGATTTTCAACGCGAAATATTATATACTAATCATATAAAATACAAAACAATACTTTCATAAATTTATTATCCTGTCTACGTCAGGAGTCTCTTTTCTATAAATAGTCATTGTTGTGGGTGAAAAAGCTTATTATTTTATCCCCATTTTTCTCTCAAAATGATTTACATTTTATGTAATGTAGAGTCCTATTCCGAACAATACGTTTATTACAATGCCATAAACAACAGATAAACCCACGAGGTATTTGTTTGGAGACACCAATATGCAGTATAACGAAGCACAACTGTAAAACGACAAAGATATACGTCGACTCGCGGCCAGCTCAGGCACAATGTTGTGGATGTACATGATCTGCATGCACGGTTCTGCACTGCGGTTGTGCGTCGTGCGTTTTTTATTAGAATATTTTAATAGGTTATAAATTATCTTAGGCCGACTCCATCGATTGTCATCAGTGAGTTGTGACTACTACGTAGGTACGAAGTAGGTACATATAACTCAATGATTGTCATAAAGTTTTATTTGCATTTGGCAGAGAAAATTTCTAATCTTATAGTTAATTTCTGTCGCGATTAGAATAAATTCATCAGTGTAAAATAAATTATTTTCACACGACATATTTCTGCTTGATCTTAGTATATCATATCAGATATTGCACAGAATAAGCGACTAATGTTAAACGAATATTAAAATATTCTTTTGTTTAATTTATTACTGTTGCGGCATTTTCCACCAATGCGCATAGACCTCGAGTAGACGACGTCTCCATAAGCAAGCATGTAATCGTACCTGCGGTAAAAACTGTGCAATATGTTTCGTAAATTCCCCACTCGCGGTATTGGGGGCGCTGCAGCGTATGGCTGTCAGTAAACACAGGTCTTTAATGTACATCATACTAATTGTATTCGTATTTACTTAGACGCACACACACACGAACGCACTCACAATTTTATTTCGCCTATCATCAGGGATAGTATACATTTCGGAGCCTATTCAAAACAAACATATACATTTTTTTTCTTTTTTATAATAATAATCCATTCATTATAAAAAGTCAAAGCAGTTGAGATCGCCCCATCAAAACAAGAGTGGCATGAATTGAAGAAGTCCTTTATTTTCCTCGCCATCATTTATTGAAATAAATCTTTATTCCTCGGAGTTACTTTTCCTCTTACCTCGTCAAACGTAAACTTCAGGAGATATTTTCTATTTACCGCTACAACAGGGCGTGCACACATCAATGTTTTCGTGGAACGTCGGGTGACAGATCAAATTGAACGGAGACAAATTGATGTATGAAACTTGTTGACAACTTCATATTGGTGGATTGATTTTATATACCTGTTTATACTTTATGTAACTATGCGCTCTATAGTTTAGCCCACTGCGACAAAGTTTTGGCTTTGACCTATTTGCATTGCATATTTTAAAAAATGCTATGAAATCAAATATTCATAAACATGATGAAAATCGAAAGTGTTCATCCAGTCTCTGGGTAGAAGTTACCTGGCAAAGCTGACAACATCTACGGGGAATGTCGTCTCGTCTAAGTCGGAAATTCTTGCAGAAATTAAAGACTTCTATGGCAAACTCTATGCTACGCAGACTTCCAGGCCCGAACCCGGTACTGAGGACAAAAGAGCCACACTTACCCGCCATCTCACAGAAGACCTGCCCGAAATCAGCCGAGATGAGATCGTGTTAGCCCTTAAACAACTTAAAAATGGAAAAGCCATGTAGACGGAATTACTACTGAGCTCTTAAAGGCTGGAGGAGTTCCAGTCTTGAAGGAGCTCCAAGAGCTCTTTAATGCCGTTCTTTTTTCCGGGAGAACTCCAAAGGCGTGGAACAGAAGCGTGGTGTTTTTGTTTTTAAAAAAAGGAGACAAAACTTTGCTGAAAAACTACCGCCCTATTACGCTTCTGAGTCATGTCTATACGTTGTTTTCAAGGGTCATCACGAACCGTCTCGCTCGAAGACTCGACGAATACCAGCCACCGGAGCAGGCAAGGTTTCGAAGCGGCTACAGCACCATAGACCACATCCACACGCTGCGGCAGATTGTACAGAAGACCGAAGAGTACAATCGGCCCTTATGTCTAGCGTTTGTGGACTATGAGAAAGCCTTTGATTCCATCGAAACCTGGTCTGTTCTGGATACCTTGCAGCGTTGCCAAGTAGACTGGCGATATATCGAGGTGATGAGATGTCTTTATAATGCCGCAACGATGACCGTGGAAATACAGGGTCAGCGTTCTGAAGATGTCAACCTACGACGAGGCGTCAGACAGGGGGATGTTATATCCCCGAAACTGTTCGCTAACGGTCTAGAGGATATGTTCAAGACGTTGGACTGGAAAGACTGCGGCATCAATATTAACGGCAAGTACATCTGTCACCTGCGATTTGCCGACGACATAGTCGTTATGGCCGAAACGCTGCAGGATCTACAACAGATGCTGAATGCCCTGGCTGATTCTTCTCTTCGTATAGGCTTTCGGATTAATTTGGATAAAACCAAATTCATGTATAACGAGCACGTTATTCCGGAGCCAGTTGCCGTACATGGACTCCAACTTGAAGCTGTTCAACAATATGTTTACATAGGGCAAACGCTTCAACTAGGTCAAAACAGCTTAGAGAAGGAAGTCCAGAAAAGAATTCAGTTAGGATGGGCAGCATTTGGAAAACTACGCCGGGTCTTCTCATCGGCCATCCTACAGTGTCTGAAGACAAAAGTCTTCAACCAATGCGTCCTACCAGTCATGACCTACGGAGCCGAAACGTGGGCACTCACGGTCCGACTGGTCCACCAATTTAAAGTTGCTCAGCGTGCTATGGAGAGAGTTATGCTCGGTGTTTCTCTGAGGGATCGAATCCGAAACGAAGTAATTCGCCAGAGAACTAGGGTAACCGACATAGCTACTCGGATTAGCGGCAGTGGGCCGGTCATATCTGCCGCAGAACCGATAATCGTTGGGGTCGACTGGTTCAAGAGTGGAGACCGCGTACCGGCAAACGTAATGAAGGACGCCCTGTGACTAGATGAAGTGACGACATACGCAAAGCTGTGGGCAGGAAGTGGGAAAGGTTAGCCGAAGATCGAAGCCAGTGGCGTGCTATGGGAGAGGCCCAACAGTGTCCAACAGTGGACTGCAATAGGCTGATGATGATGATGAAATGTAAATTATGTCAAAAGATGTGCATTTAAATAGCTTTGAAACTTCTTTGTTAGTTCAATTTAATTTCTACAGCCGCTGACTTTCAAAGAAAATTTAAAATGTTCTTGAAAAGCAAAGTTGAAAATAAGCAGCCAAACTGCAAGTTCAGTGACAGTAGCGCAGGCTTTATTTGTTCAGTTGGAGGTAGGATTTAATACCATGTATAAGACTTTCTTCATTGAAATTCCCATTTTAAATTCTGATTGTATTTTCACAATAGTGATACCTAGTTAAAAGAAACCATGAAAAAAATAATATGACTCTTGATGAAAAGATAAAAGAAACAGCGGGTTTCAAAAGAAAGGAAAATAAACTAAAACAAATGTATTTATTGGTTACTAGTTACACGCATAACATTGCCATAAGGAAGGCTGGCTAAAGTTTCAGTTTAGTTAATTACTGACAAGGGTCTTAACCCTTTCTAATAGCCAATTAATTTGAGAGAACGGTTTAGGTCAATTTATTACAAATACGTAGGTATTTAATTATTTTAATGTTGGGTACATAATTTTCTTCTAATTGAAATCTAATAATCTTTGAAGCTATTTATAGAGAGTTTTTTTTTTATTTGGCAACATCAATATTATATTTTAATAATATTATTTTCTGTTTGTTTCCGAGGACCCACGCTTATTGTCTATACTTATCCAGGACTATAAAATTTCAATGCATTTCAATAAAAACTTGATTGTCGTTAATAAATAACTATGTGGTTAACAACTGACATTCGAGATATCTACTTATATCGAAAACTGTTCCATTAAGTCGTTTATTTTGAAAAGTAACATTACAAATAGTAGTTTGAAATTGAAAAGAGTCTACTTTAATCTTGAAGCTCATTTCGAAATGCTCATATTATATCATAGATTAAAATAAGTAGTTCATCGCTGCATTTCTATAAATCCAGCCCACACGAACAAAGCCGGTATCATGTGACACCTTGCTCACGAACTGCCTTAAAGCGAAGGCTGTGTTGTAGCGTGTCGTGCAGCTTGTGTTGTACTGGTGGCCGGTGGTGGAGGCGACGAGGGAAGAAGAGCACAGAAAAATGGAGCTGAGCTAACTTGATGCTGCCACGAGCTCAGCGTAGCTCAACTTTCCTATGCTACGGATAGCATTTTAAGATTTATTTTATTGTATAGGGGGCATAGTTTATACAGATGCGTTGCCCTTCTTCCTCCTCCTACCTCCATGTGCCACCGGCTTCTTAGTAATTACACACCGCACGAAACGCGACTGGACAGCTGTTACTCTACGTCGGTCTCGTGTAAGCGAGAGGTAGCTCCCCGGTCGTGCCGGCCCAATTCGGCTACATGCGTGGATACAGCGTATGAGGTATTATTAAATTTTAGATATTGTTTTACTCTCTTACTTCCATTTGCAGTCCCTATGGCTATATTTTTTTTAATATTCAGATACATTAATCTTCTTATCTCAATCTCCATGACCCATGCGCTACGCACAAACCAATCGACACACGGGCATAGCCATCACTTTTAGGGCGATATAATTAAAACGAAAGGTTCAATGACAAATTATTCTATTAAATTGTTAAGCCCACTATTATGTGTCTCATTGTTGGGCAGAGGTCTTCCCCATTTTTCCCCATACCTTTGTCTAGAGCAGAGCACGAATCAGGCAAGTATAATTGTTCCAACTCATACAATATCATCATTGATCTCGCCATCTCCTTTTTGGTCTTCCGCGTCGCCTTTTTGGAGTCTAGTTCCCGTAAAGTGGCAATTTTGGCCCAAGACTCGTCAGAGGCAGATATTTCCAGTCCAGATCCCTTTGAGCTCCACGGCCTTAAAACCCATTTCAGCGCTTTTTGTGCTGGAACGCAGATCGGTGTGACAATGACAAATAACTCTTATAAATAAAAAAGTTAAATTAAATACGAATATTTAATCCAATTAAACAGTTATAATACATCATCGTCGGGTAACTTCGTCATCACCCTCATGTAAATACTACACAGAGTAAACATATTACAGAGTTCGGCTCGCTGATGAATGTTAATTATTATAATAAGAGAGCAAATAATGACGTTGGCCTTCTCTGTGAGGTTTTACTTGATGAGAGAGGGTTGCAGTCGGAGAAGTTGGTGGTAAACAAGAATAATTAGTACCGTTAGTGTTATAACCTATATCTATGTAAGTATTTTAGTTGATGGAATGTATTGTCACGTCTTGATGGAAATTCTTGTTATAGTTTTGTTAAATAATATACTTTTTTATACTATTTTTATTATATTTATATTTAGGTTTCGAACCTGTTGATGGGTGTTCGAAGCCGGTCGAAAATGTAATTTTAGTTAATAAAAAGTGGAAATAGTATAAAAAAAGCATATTATTTAACAAAACTATGAAAGTATTAGTTGTTCGGAAATTAAATTCGTTGTTTCTTGATAGTAAGAGGGATTACGCTCTATACGTACACTTCTCTCTGACTAAAGAAATACAGGTCCATTTCTTATAGATTTCTACCCCAGTTTTTAATGTATTAGCCACAGTAAGTCTGTTGAAGTAAAAGTCCTAGTCTCAATGTACACAGTGAACTAACTGCAGGAGAACTAACGGAGGATAGCAAGAGTCAACATCAGCTGTACAAAGTAAAACGGAGTGTACAAGTATTTATTTCCGGGCTAACGTCTCCGTACTGATCTGAGAGATGGCTGTGTTTACAGTACAAATAACTATCAGAGTTAGGGATCGTACACATTTGACTTTTATACAGTAATAAAATATTTATAATTGGAACAAAACGTCTTTTTTTAATAGTATAAGGGGGCAAACGAGTAATCGAAGCCAATTTCCAGACCGACGCCCATAGACATCCGCACGTAGGTCATACATATGCATTGCCCTCTATCTTTCTCCCTCCTACATGGGCCACCGGCTAATTACATACCACCTGAAAAGAATAGCTGTCACTTTACGCCGATGTCTAGTCTAGTCTGAGTTTTTTTGCTGTTTGCATTTGAATCTTCTCGCTCATCGCCGCCTAAAAAGTGACGTCATGTGAGTCGCACACACACATTTCTAGATAACCAAATACAAGCCAACTCAAGTTGCATTTCCACTGGCAAGATATTAAGTTGCACTGTAACTGAACAGAGATCTCTAGTGGCTTATAGGAAATATCGTAATAAAGGTTTCCTTAATATTTTTTGATGTTACATTTAGTAGTGTGACGCTGCATGCATGCAGTCGAATTGGGTCGGCACGGCCGGAGAGGTAGCTCTCGCTTACATGGCACCGGCGTAAAGTGACAGCTGTGCTGTCGCGTTTGGTGCGGTGTGTAATTAGCCGGTGGCCCATGTAAGAGGGAAAATGTTGGAGGGCAGTGCATTTGTATAGCCTCTATGCTGATTCTATGGGCGTCAGTAGTCGTGAAAATGGCTCCAACCGCTTGTTTGCCCCATTAAAAGAGATAGGGTCTCCGATGTAGTCAACATTAAAGCTGCCGAAATCCCATTTTGCATATAAAGTGGGGAATGTTTTTACGAATCTCCTCGAATCCAATCTTGTTACTGGCCTCCTTTGTATATAATATATTTAATTTATTTTTTTACTTTGGGCAACTGTATGTAGCAGACAAGTGCAGTAATTTAATTAAACTGTGAAACAAATAATTAGCATAAAATAACGAGAAGGCACGTTTGATATTACAAACGACCGGATGAGAGGGAAATGTAATATCTCTTGTGTACATTAAAACTAGTATGTGCGAAGGTATCTTTTGTAGTTATTGCTAAGCAACATCAGTTAGAGCCATTTTAGTAAGTGGTAGTGACACGCTACATGCATCCATGTAGCCGAATTGGGCCGGCACGACCGGGGAGGTGAAAAGGGGTCGGAGATCCGTTAGAAGGGACGAGGACAGGAGAGCAACACATCTGGATCGCATTTACACATGACCTATTTTTTTTTGTCGCAGGGAAAATGCATTTATGTACCGTCCAAAAGGTACTGGGTGAGACGGCAGGGTGTGTCGGACTCGGTACAAGAGTACCACTACCGACTAAAAACCACTGCGAGAGCCTTCGGCCGCCATGATGGAGTGTCCCGGATCATACATAATATAAACTTATGTAGTCTTAATACGTGTATGACTGCTAGTTTATCCCCTTATAGGTCTCTCCTCGTACTCTAAAATAATAGACGTAGTATAGCAGGGGTTAATAAAAAAGCACGGATGACCCAAGTGCGCACTTGTGGAAGGATACGCAACGGCGGCGACGGTGGATGTCTGTGGGTGACAGCTTGCTAAAGTGATCCAACCGTATGCTTCAAAGACCTTTGTGGTTTTAATTGTGATTAATTATCGTCACCAGATCGAAACCCTATTTCAATATTTAAAAAATCATACTTTCGATTTTGAATACACTTTGACTGAGTAAAACTTGCAAAAACTTAATATCATATGACTTAATAGTTACGACAATATAATAACTTTAATCAACTTGACTTATTACAAGAGTTAAGTAATGGAAGTTATGGAGAAAGGGATTGGATTTTTTTGTATTAATAAGAGTCTTACCATATACATACCGCATTTTTGACATCCTTATCATAATTTGCAAACACGTGCTGAGGAGGTGACAACCCTGCTACGAGGTATCACATATAGCTGACCCTTGTCGTGGCCGCCGCTTTGTCCGCCATCAAGCCAGTGACGCCATTTGTCTTGTCCGTCGGATGAATCAGTGAAAAAATGCGGATTAATTTACAAAATATGAAAGCATTTTATATAATATTTTAGTCAGTTAAACGCATTTATCAACGTCGTGTAACACTTATGTCCAAAATTATCCCTTGGGGCTAATAATTTAAGGGCCAAAACGTTTACAAACAGGATATTTTTTATTTTTTCTCTTTCTGTATATTATTTATGGGAATGTCTTCATGAGAATGAAACATTGTGGTACAGAAAACCGGGGAAACTAACTATTTATTTTGTACTGGACTATTGGAAAAAAATAGGAGATTATTTTTTGTAGCTGCCAATATAATGCTTTTAATACGCACACGAAGTTCCGTACCATTATAGTATGGGCACCCCGCCCAAGTGTTTAATTTTTTTTTTATTTTTAGTATTTGTTGTTATAGCGGCAAAGCAAATACATAAGTTGTGAAAATTTCAACCTTCTAACTACCACGGTTTATGAGATACAGCCTGGTGACAGACGGACGGACAGCGGAGGCTTAATAATAGGGTTCCGTTTACCTTTTAGGTACGAAACCCTAAAAAGCGGTCGACTAAAGATAAGAGTTATTCTATGTGATTGCATGTATTTTATCTGAATTTTGTTTTAGGATCTCATACGACTAAATCGCCGAGTTCATCGTTTTCGGGGTTCCGCACATAAAAGGTTTAAACGGAACCCTATTAATACGACTCCGCTGTTCGTTTGTCTGTCACCAGGCTGTATCTTGTAAGCTAGAAAGCTGAAATTCACACAAATTATATATTTCCGTTGCAGCTACAACAACAAATACTAAAAATAACATATTAAGGGCCCATCCAATAGCTGTAATTTGATGATAATGATGGTACGGAACCCTTTTTGTGCAAGTCCAACTCGTACTGGGCCTGTTTTATTAAGTATGCTCTATGTAGCATCTGGTAGTACTAAGTAGCTCTAGTAAAAGCGACTAAATCGCCGGTCGCCGATGCTTGAGGTAGCATGTGTGGCGGTGGCTTTAATTAATAATAATTAACTATCAAATCTTGTTATTCATTATACTTTTTTGAAATGCCTTCCACATTGGAAGCAAATGAAATACGTAATTACACAAACTATTTTTATTTCCTCGTTAATTAATTATTCGCTTCATGAAAGCTCCTTCACTTGGAGTTCTAATTGCATTGTAAAAACGGCATAGTTTTCAAAACAGCTGTTTATTGCATGAAATATTACAAAGAAAATGAAAATTAGCTCTTAACGTGATTTTGAGATATTTTCATTGCAATTAACGACAAAGGCATTGCGAAACTGTTGCGCTTTATAAGTTTGTTCTATAATTCATCATCATCGCTCCCAAGCACATTAACATCTGTGGACTTACACACTGCGTTAACCTGCCCCGTGGAGAGTACCGACAGGACTTGCGGTACAGGAACTAGTCAACGGAAATATATTTTACTAGCTTCCGCCCGCGGCTTCGCCCGCGTTGATTTCGGACTTCAAAAATTATTCAAAATTTTAACTTATGTTATTCTGATATGAAAGCTATATTACTGTAAAGTTTCACGAAAATCCGTTCAGTAGTTTCTGTGTGAAAGAGTAACAAACATACAAACTTTCGCATTTATAATATTAGTAGGGTGTTTCATCAATTTTAGATATTTTACATGTTTATATTTTTATGGTATAGGATGGCAAACGAGCAGTCGGAGCCATTTTCAAAACTACCGCCGACCATAGACAACCTTATAGAAACTGCACAGATGCGCTGCCTTCCTTTCTCCTCCCACCTCCATAGGCCACCGGCTACTTACACACCGCACGAAACGCGACAACACAGCTGTCACTTTACGCCGGTCTCGGAAATTCTATATTAACCATTAGAGTTATTACATTGCTTACAGAATGTTTACAGCAAACAGAAAAGAAGAATGTACTTATCCAGATTTTTCGCTGGCGGATTATAATATTTTACAAAATTCCAGTTCAATTTAGGACGCCTTCACTATGTACCTCGTCTCCTTAATATCGTGCCTTGTGTCCTGGAAATTAGCTTTCGTTTCTGCAAAGGTTTTGTTCAAAAAATCTTGTACATTATCGTGTGTATAATTTTTACCACAGGATAGTAATATCCCGTGGTGTTATAATGTATTTGTAACGTTTTATCATCCACAAATCTGAATTTATGAATTGTGTAAAGACTAGACGTCATTGTATTTATTTCTTTTCAATGAATACAATTGTGATGTTATTTTTTAGGCCATAAGAGAGCAAACAAGCAATTCGCACCATAATTTGACTATAAACGCCCACTTTCCTTTATATAAACTCCTTCAAAAGGCTACACGCATTTTGTAAACTAATAGAGGAGCAAACGACAATTGATGACTACCAAGACTTATAGATATCTGCATTGTTATATAGAATTGTTGCTCTCCTTCCTCTCTTACATTGGGCCACCGTAAACTCGCAAACTTCACGTAATTCAAAGGTATAACTATTACCGTGTTGAAACATTAAAAAGAAATACTTCGTGATGTCGACCCAAAACTGCTGTAATGCTCTTACAAATATAAAGTTTATTTCGATCCATATGCTCAGAACTGATCGATACTCTCTCATAACTAAGCCAAAGAAGCAAAATAAATAGAATTAAATCTTAAAATTATTTCCAAGTGGTAGATAATACTTTACATCCGAAATACATTATTGCTCCGAGTAAAATTTTATTTCCCATCCGGACGTGAACTCTCAAGGATTTCCCCCAGGAGCGAAGTTTTGTTGCGGGTATCTTATCTGTTACGATATACCATTCAAATTTAGATTACAGTAGTACCCCGAAGTTACGCGGAAGGTGAGACCGAGTGAGCCGTGCTAGTCAAATGCGCGTAAGTCGGGGTATAACTGTATTTACAATACTAACTTTTTAATTGGGATCGAATGTTTTTATGGTACCTTCGGTTAGACATTAAAAGCTATTTAGACGAGGCGAGCTTAAAGATATTTAAATTAAATGTAAGAGTTGAAGAAGAGATATTTGTAAACCGCGTAACTCCGGACTCGCGAGTCGCGTAAGTCGGAGAAGTGTAAGTCGAGATGACACTCTATTTCATGTGTCTATAATTTTGAAGAAAAATTATGCGCATGTCTATATTTTAAAGTAATTTAACTAATGGTATCATGACCGCAGAGACCTCGGGGTGCTTTGCCTCCGACTTTGGCCGGTGGGGCTGCTCGCTCGCGTTCGCTAAAATGTCCTCAATGTTAAAATGAATTATCGGCTCATGTACAAGATCATGACCGGTATTAAGCTGCGTCAGCGCCATATTATTATAATACCTGGGTCGGTACATTCCTCCCATCTAAACGCTTTTCCTATTGAATTCTATTACATTTTCCCTTTTCGTATATCTCTATCTTTATGTATCTCTATCTCTATATATCTCTATCTCTATGTATCTCTATCTCTATATATCTCTATCTCTATGTATCTCTATCTCTATATATCTCTATCTATATGTATCTCTCTCTCTATATATCTCTATCTCTATGTATCTCTATCTCTATATATCTATCTCTATGTATCTCTATCACAGCTAGTAACATAACACATATACATGACCGCATTAGTATGTGACCTCAATTGGTTCACTATGTGCGCGGGCACTTTCAGTAAAATCGAATGACGAGACGTGGACCGCAAGTGCTTTAGTTTAAATAGAACAGATTAAATTATGGAATTATCGCAGTGATCTGTGTAATTATTTACATTCGAATGTTTTACATTATCTTTTAATGCGTTTCATATAAATTTTAACAGAATATTTAATGAACATTTCTAATATATCTATCTTATGCCAGGGATGTGCCCCGCCAAGAGAAACAAGCGAAGCCCAACGGCGCTAACTACCTTTTCTCGAAGGTTGAATGAACGTCCCTCGAGCCGTGTATGAACCAGAGTCCAGCGGCCCTATGAATATGTAATTGTACATCCATGGGCGTACCGAGGGGGTGGGGGCAGGTCGGGGCAGCTGAATTCTCTTACTACCTCGTACTTACTATCAGTAAGTCCTAATTAAAATCGATTTGCCCCTCCCTGGCTCAGATCCTGGATACGCCTATGTGCACAAACACACAATCCATTAACAAGACAGCATCCGAGTTGTGCCAGTGATTACTCGCCACTGCCGAGATATATCGAGATGTGTCTGTGTGTACACGATACAGTGACCTCATGTACGTCGAAACACAATAACAGTTTATATAGTTGCCATGTAACAGTGTATGTATAGTAAGAGGTAGTGCCATGCACGCATGCATGCAGCTGGCCGGCACGACCGGGGAGGTATCTCTCGCTTACACGAAACCGGTGAAGTGTCAGCTGTGCTGCCGCGTTTTGTGCGGTGTGTCAGTAGCCGGTGGCCCGTGTAGGCGGGAGCAGAAAGAAGGGCAGCGCATTTGTATAACCTCTATGCGGATGTGTATTGCAAGAATTGTGCTGAGATATTTGAGCTTTTTAGCTGAGAGTTTTTCTCTTACACTATTGTTAAAAAGAAGTAAAAAAAAGTAAGTATCATTGTCATTCTAATAACACAGCATCTCTTAAAATATGTACCAAAACCAGCCAAATTCGAATTACAAAATATCAGAGTAAATAATTGCTCATACGATAAGAATGTGTTTAGGCAAAAAGGATTTTGTAAACGAATCAAGCTATAATGAATAATCTATATAAAATGTATCCAAAAACGTATTACCTACTACATAATATTGTTCGTAACTTGCAAAGTAAAATTGTGAGCGACAACATTCTGTATCATATTAACTCACCGCGCCGGCTTCCTGAGGAAGAGGGCAGAGGGAATTTATAGAGGCGATATGAGCAAAGGGAAAAAAGGTCGCTTTACACTCTTGAGCTCAAAAAAAATTGTGTTCCCGTAAATTGGATCTCTAATGTGGTTGTGAGCTTGTTCTGTGTTAATATATTTGACTAACACGATGATGCTAAATTGCAATTACAATTACAATACAACTCAATTACTATTGAAAGTTATCACTACATAGTATAAAACAAAGTCGCTTTCCGTAGTCTGTGTGTCTGTATGCTAAGATTTTTAAAATTACGCAACAGATTTTAATGGGGTATTTTTTAATAGATAAAGTTATTCAAGAGGCAGGCTTATATTATGTATAATAACTCCATTTTTGAGGGCCGAAATCCAAGCGGGCGAAGCTTCGGGCGGAAGCTTGTTCTTGTATAAGTGGTACTGCTAATATATAGATTGACGACCAGGCTGGCGCAGTGGTACAGGGCTCGGATATGTGGAGCACGTTGCGCCAGGGGTCGAAGGTTCGATACCCGCCTTGGTCATGAATGTTTATCTATGTACCTATTTATAGTATAAAAATCTAAAATATATAAAATTTCTTAAATTTATAAAAACATATTAAATAAATTCCTTTTTTTCTGTTTACACCATTTGTTGTCATGTTAATAGGTCGAGCGTCAACTGAGCGTCAACTAAACGCGATGCGATTTGAACCCTTCAATTTATGATAACACACAATTTCTCTACAAGTGTCTAGTGAGAAAAAAAAAATTAAAAAAGTAAAATTACCATGCGTAAATTGATTACTGGTTTTACAAATATTTTATAACCCTTGGTTAATAATATTTTTTTGGCTGCGCTCCGAAATCTATTGTCAGTACTGCTCAGTTGTCAAATTGATCGCAGCAGTATGGATTTGACAACTATAAGAGTACTGAACAGTACTGGCAGTGATTTTTTGGACGAACCTAATATATGTGGGCTTTTACACACTGCGTTAGACTTGCCCCTGTTAAGTACCGTAAGGACTTGTATTACGGGTAGGTACTAGACAACGGAAGTATATTTATTTTGTTTTTATAAATTTAAGAACGTTTATATATTTAAGTTCTTTAATATATAGGTAAACACATACAATACATAGATAAACCACGACTCAGGTTCTTATTTACAGTAATGAGACAAAGAAGTTTTCAATCGAAACAAAACTCTTTTAAAACAATTCGTAAAACATTTTGTAAAAGCACATTTCATGAGCGCAATTCTCTCAAATTAAATTGTTTTCACAGAATGTGTATTTTCTCTTAGCAGCCAACATGGTAAGAAAGCGCTGAGTGAATTTCAAACAAATGAAAATTTTAAAGGATTTAAACATCATCGAGATAATTAAGACAGTATTGTTTTATATATTTATGGGGGTTAAAGTGCAGTTCGATAACACGTTTAGGAAGAGGTAGTGCCATACTAATGCATGCTTGCATGCAGCCGAATTGGTCCGACACGACCGGGAAAGTACCTCTCCCTTACCCGAGACCGGCGTAAACTCCACTGATGTAATATGTAACATAATACATAATAAAAAATAAAAAACTAATATGTCGGCATGCAATGTGGAAACACTTAATAAAAGCAACCACAAGATTCTTCTAGAATTAATTTTTGTAAATATGATTGGTTACCGCCTATGAGAAGAATGTTATTCTTCTTAATGTGTCGCCTCCTTTGGGAAGAACAGGAAAATGGAGATTTAATAAAAACTTTACTGTCATTCAAGTTCCCCTATACTGATATATTTGTAACAATTCTTTTTTAATTTTCACTTTACGGCACGCAGTGTTAAAAACTAAAAATAAAATCGGCTCATGCCACCATTGCTGTATAACAGCAAGCAACGTTTCACCAGACCTCTCGCAGCTTACGACTTATGCGTATTTTGCACTTCTGAATTGTGTGCGTTCTAGTGTAGCAAAATATATATTTATAGCTTGAGGTGCCGGTTCAAATCAATTACAATGAAGCGTATACATTAAATGAAAAACAATCACAAAGTAACATCAAATTATTAGAAATGTCCTTATAATATACAGCCTCATTTCATATCATTAAACCTTACGTCCGCCCTAACAAAAAATGAAGAAATAAAAAATACTTATAAGATGAATCGAGCAGCGGCCATAAATCCTAAAACACATTACACGAGAATACGAATTTATTTACGAGCCTCGGCCTTGATTTATTCACGGCTTATTAGCGGCCACGTGACTTCTTGGTACTTGGCACACGCTGGAGTGCGCACTTACTAGGGTTATCAACAGTTTGAATATGTTAAAATACGCAATGTACAATGAAATAAAAAATATACATTAAATGCTTTCTATGGGTATGCATGCATGTAGCCGAAATGGGTAGGTTCGACCCAACAAATCGGCGAAAAGTTGCAGTGCTGTTATGTTTCGTGCGGTGTGTAAGTAGTCGATGATCCATGCAGGGGGGAGGAGGAAGAGAGGTAACGCATCTCAATAACTTCCATACGGATATCTATGGTATATCGGTAGTCAAGAAAATTCCATTGTTCGTTTGCTCCCTTGTACCTACTACTTATACAAGGATGATACCAGCGAGAGGCATTAAATTAAACCACATATACTATAAGTGCCTACAGTTAATCCGAAACTATTAAAAATTAGTTTACGACAAGTATATGAAAATACGTTGTTTTGAAGAAGTTAACCAGCGAAAAAACATAAACATGCTTTGTAACGTATCGTACAGCGAACGGTAACCTCGTACGGGCTGAATGACCCCGGCCGGTCATAGTCAGCGATCAGCTACGATACAGCGTGAACAAAGTGAGAAAAAACTGTGGCTAATTTATTGCTCCGATTGATCTGATTTTTGTTGTGTAGCCTGAAAATAATACACTAAATCCTCTTGCTTGTATCAACCGTGTATAAAAAAAGAACTATTCACTCCAGTGTTGAGAGGGAAAACAAGAGGGAGATGGGAACGAACGAAGGTAATAATATAGTGTAATTATGTATCTCGAGGTGAGTCGAAATAACTCTCTTCGCTTCGTACGTGAGCTGTGTACAGAACTAAATAAAATATATTTATTACCAATCGTAAAGCGCTTGGAATCAACGCCTTATCTGCATGTATCTACATCAGCACCTCTTCGATCTTTTAAGTAGACTATTTCCTTAATATAAGAGATAAATGGGAGTCACCTGGCCACAAACACTTAACTCTCGCTAGTATACCAAAAAAATGTGTGTGCTTTAGATCACACGACTGACGTAAAACTTCATACACGAAACATAACTGGCTAAGAGAGGGACAGAGAAATAAAAGGTATGCGCTCACTGCTCTTTTTTGCTCCTACAGTAATTCCAAGAAACGTAACTCTCTTTGTGTTCAGTAATTTATATCTCATTTCAACTTCCGTTCGCTTCGCTTGATTACAATTTACGTAACGCTCTCGTCACGCATTCATCAGACTACTCCCCAAGTCAAGCGCGCGTAAAGAAGTTTTACTTCAAAAACACTTACAAGACAAAGTCGGAATATATTACTTAATTAATAAGACATACGCATAATTGCTAAACTGACATGTTGTCCTCCTTTTCTACTTCCCTTCAATAAGTCACGGAAACTTACGAGCCGCACGGAATGAGGCTGACTGAGATTGATCTCTCGGTCATGCGGGCTTAATTTAGCAATAATTAGGCATGACAACACTCAAAATCAATTTCCGAAATAATTTTAATAAATACATCCCACAACTAGATAGCATTGTCATTTAGTGACGCATTCTTTCAAAATTGGAAACAACAAATATATGTTAAAAAGGCAAAACCCTTTTTTTGATCGCTTGAAATCAATAAGCGAGCTTTCCAAATTCCACAGTTGACGTACCCTGAAATCGTATTTCCACTCTGAAATGTGAGCGTCTGATTTCAATTCAAAATTCCAAAAGCACAAGTGTTTACTCGACTTCTTAGTTCCCTTTAGCTTTAGCACACACATTTGTTTTATTTGTAATAGGTGCATGTCGACTGTATGTCGTGAGGTGCACACAGATAAAAGAGTGTCTGCGATGAACGATAACAATAAAAGTTAGTTACCTTGTTGCAGTCCGCACTTGGCCACTGCGCTTTAATGTTTTTTCGCGTTATTATTTCTTACGACGTGATCTATTAAACATATAATAAAGTTCTTATGTTCATAGTTTACTGGGCCAAACTAGCAGTCGGCTTTTTATGACCGCTGATCCATGGACAATCGAATGATAGTCACTTAGCAGAGGCGTTGTCCTCCTTCCCTCCTTCCATATAATGGGCCACGGGCTACTCACAGACCGCATAACTGTCACTTTACAGCGATACAATTAAATTTTAAATATAAATATACCAATATCAGAGAAAATATAGTACAACAAAAATATTACGTTATCATCATTAAGTAGTACAACTACGGATTAATAAATAATTATAAGATTTCATTAAGATTTTTAATTCAATTATTTTAAATAGAATACAATGAAAATATGTTTATTCAATGCTCCACAAAAATATATAGCAGAATACATGAAACACATAAAAAGAAAAAAGAATTAAAACTAAAACAATAATACAATAATTGTTTTCTTTTAACTACACTTGTGGGGAGCTGTAGCGGGTCGCTGGCTAAATTATAAAATACTTTTAGTTATATTAAATTTTTATTGAAAGTTCTTACAAAACTTTGTACCCAATTAAAGACATAAAACAAACGAGGCGAAAAAGCGCATGTAAGCTCGCCAAGCGAATGCTTTTAGATAACAAAAGCTGCGGATCCGCTTTCACTCCGCTCATTTAATTTTCTGCTCGTATAAAATTGCACCATATCTACATTATTTTTCTTCGTCAAACTATGGGAACATAATATTTTATGTGCGTAATATAATCTATCTATTTCTAGGTAAACCTTTTTATAAAATTTTCGTTTCACAAAGTTAGTTAACAAACTTCTCCGAAACGGATCGACCGATTCTCATGAATAATGGTGTGCATATCGGGTAGGTCTGAGAATCGGCCAATATCTATTTTTCATCTCGATATTTCCACAGGATCGAAACTTACGCGGATGAATGTGGTGGATGATGTGATAAAATTTCACGTCTTATATTGCCTGTAAAATGTACGCTGACAACCCATAACTCAAATTAAAAATATAAGTAACTAATAATAATAGGTATTAATATATATAATACTAGCTGCTGCCCGCGGTTTCGCCCACGTGAATTTCGGATTATAAAAAATCCCTATAAATTTTAACTTATTACGTTATTCTGATATGAAAGCTATGTAGCGTACCTCTACATGTAGGTTAGTTTTAGGTAGTAGGTTAGTTAGTTAGTGTTGATGTTGTTTTAGTTTAATTTATCTGGTGAAATAATGAAAAGTCCAAATTGATAGGTAGGATTATATTGTTACTTATGAATTACATAATTAATATTGATCTATTCTATAACACGGGAGAGGGACGACTGGCTCACATGTCCGCCTGTGGCCTACTTATTATTGTATATTGTATATTGCATAGGTATTCCTATGTACGTGTGCTTGTACACATGTAGAGGTACGCTACAGTAGTCCCCCTCTTTTAAAAAAAAAAATAAACATAAATCCAAAAACAATAGGTACATAACAAAAGTTAAACCAAATCAAATTTCAAAACAACAACATAAAATTAAGTTTAATATCTTAATTAATACAAAAATATGGGTCTTCTGTCATAATCATTAACAGTTTTTTTTTTAAATCTAACCCAATATTCAATATATTTATATTTAACATCAATCGTTACATAATTTCGAACAAAACATATTTTAATATAACAATAATACAAACTAAATAGACACATTCATAATATTAAGAATCAAATCGTAGACCCTTTGTAATTCTATCATTAACGTGCATGTTGCAAACTGAGCCATTCGGCTGTTAAAATGTAAACATGCTATCTGCTCGCAATTGCAGCTTTGCACACTCACCAAACAGATAGCTAAAGTAAGACTTGAAATATAAAACCTTATAAACAAATGGATATCATTACAGTACATTGCATTACTACCTTTTCTTTGAACTGCTTATCAAATTGTGCATTTAAACTGGACGTTAAATAGCTTATTAAATGTTAGTTACAACTTTCTATAATATTCTTAACACTACACTTTAACACTTTA
>LUGF01028660.1:0-41053 GCA_001625245.1 Calycopis cecrops | reverse complement strand
AAGCGGAAGCAAGCGGAAGCAAGCGGAAGCAAGCAGAAGCAAGCGGAAGCAAGCGGAGGCAAGCGAAAGCAAGCTAAAGCAAGCGAAATCAAGCGAAAGCAAGCGGAAGCAAGCGAAAGCAAGCGAAAGCAAGCGAAAGCAAGCGGAAGCGAGCGGAAGCAAGCGCAAGCAAGCAAGAAGACTTAAGAATTTTGAAATAAGGCTCTCTCACCACTCTCTCTCTCTCTCTCTCTCTCGCTCTCACACAGTGTTATAATGAGATTTTACGATATCGATTTGCATATTATAACATCATGTCAATTGAGTTTTTTGTTGTCGGAGCTATAACAGTAGTTATTATAAGTCAAGTATTGGTAACATAAGTAGAATGTTACAACATTAGTGTAGATAAAAAGTATTTTTCAACCTCAATGTGTGTTTACATTAGGTAAATATGTCCATGAAGGTAGAAAGATAAAGGAGGGCAGCGCATCTGTATAGCCTCTATGCGGATGTTTATGAGCGTCGGTGGTAATGAAAATATACCATAAAAAACCGTACTCTACTATCTACTCTATGTCACAAATCCAGAGCGAATATATTCAATTGACCGATGCACATATCTGATTCTATTTGGATCCGATTAAAGCGATTGCATTACAGCATCGGAATATGCAATGTGTTGAATTGCAAATGAAATTATACAACTCCAACGAAGGAAGATTATTCGGTTCATAATCGATATTATTAATTATATTGAAGTTGGCTGGTTCATTGATGTTGGGAATATAGAAACGTAACTCGACTTTAAGCATTAATATATACCTAATTAATTAATGTCAAAAAGCATTGCCACGTTGAATTTTTGCTCACAGGAGGCCTCCACATTAACAACTAAGCTGTCGTGTTTGGTGAGTTTAGTACTTTTTAAAGGGAGGGTAAGTATGCCCTAATTCTATATGGCAATGCACCTGACTAAGATCGAAAGTCATCAATAGAATCTTATTTCTGTTTTATTGTTGTTTGTCCATTTGGAAAGGCAAGACACAGACGAAAGGTGGCTCTAGCGCCATTCCCTAGTTTTAGTTCGATCGAACCTCACGCGCCAACCGGACCACAGAGATTTGCGATACGCGTAAATAAGTTTTATCGTCATCACCAAAAATATGTAGTTATTCAATTCCATCTTTTTTTTCATCTAAATATGCAAAAAGTAATAAAAATATTATAAGACAAGTTAACTTATTTGGCGTATTGTATATTATACCTAGAACACGGTTAGAATAATAATTTGACTCGCAGTTTAGACTTAGGTACTAAAAATATTCCTGAATTTCGTCAGCAGAAATAGGAGCAGGAAAACTGTTGGAAAACCTGAATTTTCTAGTTTCCATCGCTATTCGATATTGTGTACAACTAGATCCTATCCGATTCCTGACACATACAAAGAACTATTCACGATAGAGGTCCCTGAAATTAATTTTACTTCTTTTTATTTTTCAATACCAAAATAATGAGGAACCGTCCCATAATATTCCCTTAAATTCTACGCTCATTTACCAAAAAAATAATATCCTCTTCTGCCGCTGCTGAATAATTACTTAAAGATACAATACAATTTCAGCTTTTAAAATGTTAAATATTAAGAACACGACTGATTTGTGGGGCATCCCTATAAATGTTTTAAAATCGATAATTGACATAATTGTTACATATGATTAAGATTCTTTAAACGGATTCTATTGCGTTCGATGCAAATATTCACTTGCAGAATATGACGAAATCTCCGCAATGAACGAGTCTATCAATTCGTTGGTCCCCTGATATATACTCCTTACACCTTCTCTCATATAAACTATATAAAATATAAAAAATAATCTATTAGTATTATCAATAACAATAATAAACAAATAATAATGTATATAGATAATATAGTATAGTAATATATATATATATATAATAAAATATAGACGAGTATATTCTGCAAGTGGATATTTGCATCGAACGCGATAGAATCCGTTTAAAGAATCTTAATCATGAGCAACTTTCGCGTAAATATACGAAAACTATATAATTGTTACATATTTATATTTTATATTTAATGAATGAATAAAATGTAAAGTATTTCCTGATCTAATGAAGCACTATAAGGTATTGCCTACAGCTAAGCTCTCACTTTACGTCGGTCTCGTGTAAGCGAGAGGTACCTCCCCGATCGTGCCGGCCCAATTCGGCTGCATGCAAACATGCAGTATGGCCCTACGTCTTACTAATTATTTATCCTTTTATCCTATTATTGAGGCATGTGATCACAGATTGCGCTAGGTATGATTTTCAGGTTAGCGCGATGTAGAGTATTAGATATTTCTTAAAATTATTTTGTTTCTATTTTCTATTTTTTGCTGACTTTTATTGTGACGTTGTGTCTAAGGTAATTTGTTCAATAACGCTGCCATATACTAAATCTATAATATTACAATTTATTAAACATACAAACAACGCAATGTTCTAATAGACAGAAAAATAAGTCATCCAACGCCGGGTATAAACAGTTAGTAAACTCATTAGCTTTTGTGTAATAATAAAAATCCCAAAAAAAAGGACATTTCCGTAGACGTACCCGCTTAATTACTGAACCAAACGTACAGGTGTAGGCTTTGTTAATGACGAAACAAAAGGATTTTTGCACGATTTTATTTTCAACGCCTCATGAATTGCGGATTATGTAACGTTTTTAAATGTCCTCAAATGTACGGTGATAATATAATGAAAGTATTGTTTGCGACATCAGTACCTCCGGATCAGGGGAATGATAAATGTTTCGTAATAACTCATCGCGGTTCATTCAATAGTATGTATGTTGTGAATGTTGTTTATACAATTTTAATATTTAAAATTCTCGTGTCACAGTTTTCGTTGCCATACTCCTCCGAAACGGCTTGACCGATTCTCATGAAATTTTGTGAGCATATTAAGTAGGTCAGAGAATCGGCCAACATCTATTTTTCATCCCGATATTCCCACGGGATCGAAAGTTTTGCGGGTGAAACCGCGGGGCGCAGCTAGTAATATTATAAAAAACTAAATAGATATTTTTAATGTATTTTAAATAGAGTATCTCGTACCTATATTTCGTAAGTCCATCATTGTTTCACGCTTTAACAGAATATAAATTGGTTCATGAATTTTAAAATTTCACTAGTAAAAGAAAGATAAATGGATTTTTCAAATAACTACATTTGTATTTGTATTGCATTTTGTGGAAAAATAACATGATACAAATATTTATTGGTATAAAAATTTACTGTGTCCGAATATAGTGTGTTCTTGGTTGATTGCTTGTATATCAACTGGACGTCATAATTGAACGAAAATGTGCAATGACCCTGGGGGACTTTAGTCACCGAGGTGGTTTCAGTAGTTTCATACTCAATCGACTATCTTTGTGTTCAGGTCGTCTATTTAAACTTTGCAAAAAACAATCATATCAATTGGCGATTGTCTTTTTCAGTTAGGAAGACGTCTGCTTCAGGAGAAGAAAATATTAGCATTAAATTAAACTTAAGCGCGTTACCTTCATTATCGTGTCTACATCTTCATCATTTTAGTTAAATTCTTTATTTAGATTTAATATCACGTGTCAGAAAAAACGCGTAACAGCTGCTGTTTTTTCACTCTTAATCACTTTCGCCTGAGAAGCTGTAGAAACAAATATTTACGTTGAATCACATCGAATGCGCGGATTCATAAGAATGACATACAATTTATTCTCTAAATCAAATCATTGGTATAATCTGTGGGCTATGTGATAGACTTTGCCGCCATCAATCCTGGCAACACAGTAGAAGCGGTGGAACCGAGTGCCCGATAATACAAAGGCCTATTTTATCAAACAATATCGTCCTAGTCGAGGTACATTTTATAGCCTAATTTTACTTGATTCTATTTGGTTAGAAACACTCACTAATAAAAATCTAGACAGCCCATCACATAAGTCATGTTACTTTATCTGT
This sequence comes from Calycopis cecrops, assembly GCA_001625245.1. Classification (NCBI taxonomy): domain Eukaryota; kingdom Metazoa; phylum Arthropoda; class Insecta; order Lepidoptera; family Lycaenidae; genus Calycopis; species Calycopis cecrops. The sequence goes on along the minus strand of LUGF01028660.1, from coordinate 37,061 downwards.
TTATAATGCTGTTACTCAAAAGATAGACTTTCCTTAGTAACAAATTCACCCACATCATGCTTAAGGATGCAACTTCTTCGCTATATTTTCAGCATTAGGCTTGTTTGTTAGATCACGTTTACAGTATACAAAGTTTTGAATGAATCCCTAAATGCCATATTGCAAACAAAGTAAATGTAGTGAAACTCGAGCGAAGACTTGAAACAAGTTTATTGGGTGAGGTTCTTATAGAACTAATATCTTCCGGCATACGGCAAAGAGCTTTTCAAAGTTTTTCTATACATACCCGACCACAGAGCTCTTTTGTTTTCCATCAATGTTTCTTCTTATATACCATTACCTACTATATATCATTAAATTTTCATGCTTTGTTTCCTACGGCATTCCTATGTACATATAATAAAACCCATAGGAAATCAAGTGTTTTCTATATAATCAAATTACTTAAAATAATATATCAACTAGAAAATATTTTTTCTCTAATACATTATATTTTTAACTGAATTTCCATAACATGATCCTTTCATTCATTTGTATATATTCAGGGTTCTGACAGCATTATAATTATAAAGTTTTGAATTTAATAAAATAAAATCGAACCTAATTTAAGATCTCCATTTCTTAACAGGTGTCAGTTCTCAGGCGATCTTTTCTAGAGAGCGATCCATAATTAATTGAGCACTTAAGCGAAAACAGGCAAGAAACATCTTCAAAGAGCGAGATGGCTTCTTTGAAACTATTAAAGGTTTAAGATTTGGACCCTCGCCTAACCTCACGACTACAACAATTTTAAATGCAGTATGTTTTCGTTATATTATAGAACCAACGTAATATATTCTAAGATTGCTATACGTATATTTCAAATTTACACTATATAAATTGACAAAAGTGTTTGATTTTGATTCCCGTCCAGGTCATGGAATGTGATTGATTAATTATTAGGCCAATAATAATAATATCTCCCCTTTTAACGGGTGTCGGATAGACGAGAAGTGGAGTAGTAAGTAGTCTTTCGTGATTGGAGACAATAGTGGTTATTAATATCAGAATATATTTACGAACAAAACGTCGGTGTAGCTGGGTATCTATTTAAGCCATTTAAGACCCTTCATCATTCAATTCTCGCAATGTAAAGAAAATTATTATAAGATCCTCATGTGCTCTTGGTCATCTCTGCTTTAGAGAAACTGTGAAAACACCTGCTCGTTTGCCTCCTATATAATATGAAAAAAAATTAAAAAAAAAAAAATAAAACTACAGGCAGGAGGCGCGTGACATTTTGCCGACATGCCACTTTACTGTTACAGCACTTGTAGAAAACCACGGGTAATAGTTATTACGCTTACGTTGTTGATCATTCATGTTATCTCCATATTTTATTAGTATGATAGACTTATGAGTAAAATATGCACATGCAAATAGATTCATAAATCACTAAATCTTCAGCTAATTTATTAATATCAAATAATACATAAAATTAGGCTTATAATTTCTACAACGTTTTGTCTCAGCGATTTCGCCGAGCCAGAAAGATTACGAGATAATTAATATTATGATCGTCTCGTTTCGTCAGTAAAGTGGTCATGTCAGTTCTGAGCGCACGTCCGTCAGTTTAATGTGCCGGTGATATCTGTAGATATATTGAACATGATGCGCTAACGTTACATCTATGTATCGTAAAAGTGTACGATAAATTTTAAATTTTTTTGAATTATGTGGTCCGCGAGAAAATGTAATTTAGAACTTGCCCAATATTGACTGATAAATTTGTAAGAAATATTCGAACTGTTTCGAAGGAGATCGTCATAAACAATTTGTCAAGATCTTTTTATAAAGACGTTGTGATATACAGGTGTCTGGAGATGGACACAGATGTATCTTTCCTTATTGCTTATTTCGACAATTTGTACTGTTCGCTTACCTCAGAAAGAGTGCTGCAACAGCGTTATTAAAACTTATATTTAAACGTTATAAAAGATGTCACCGCTTATTTACAAAACTAAATTCACGAATCCGTTTAATTTCCTATTTAGCATTTTTATATTACAATTCATGTATTTATATAATATACATAATTATTATACCTTTCTATATAAATATTATATAATTTCCAAACCGATAGTGTGAAATAAATTATTTATTATAGACACATTTTCTAAGATGATACATTTATATAAATAGCTAACTCAAACCTAATAGGAAAGATACACGGGGATAGCAAATCGTGGAGAGGGTTATGGTACCTACAACTGTATCATAACACAATAATTGTATTTTAATTTACATATACTTACAATGCGATTTAAATCGTATTATATTTAATTGCAATCGGGGTGGATTTTGGTTTTGTGCCAAATGCAATAAAATATTTTTTTTTTATGTTTGTAACTGTGTTAGCGTTATATTAATATTTCAGTTGGTTGGCATTGGTCAGTTATCAACACATCTCTTCTAGGACATCGATATGTTCTCTCCAAACAGGTTGGTGTGTAACCGAATTCCAATGAGCTTCCTATGTCGTGATTGTGCCATTAAAGAGCCAGTAACAATTTATCTGCTTTTGGAAGTATTTTGAAATTATTATAAATAAAGAAAGTTAATTATGTCTTAAATAGTATCATAAGAATTTTCATAAAAAAATTGATCAATTTGTTTCCTAATTCTCTCTTGACCGCTCCCAGCTGATGACTAAGATACTAATTGAAGTCGACATTCATTGTTAACAACGATTGATTGCGTCCGCAGCGAACTGTAGCTCACTGATTGAATCAGCGGCGCCTACAGCTGATTGATTATACTTTTTCGGTAAGTATTTAATTAATTACATTGCTAAATATATCCATTGGCATTGAAACAACAGATGTTATTGAACAAATAAGTCTTATATATTATATTAATAAAGTATTATAAAATAGAACAAGAATAAGATTTTTTAAAGCAAATAAAAATAAAAAATAAATAAAGATTAATTAAATAAAAAAAAATAAGATTAAGAAGTAGAGAATAATAAAAGGGAGAAAATGCTTGCATGCAGCCGAATTCGGCCGGCGCGACCGGAGATGTACGGGCTTACAGTTTACACGAGTCGAGTGTGCAAGTAGCCGGTGACCCATAGACGTGAGTGCCCTTAACGACCGACGTCCATATACTTGCCGTAAATCGGTAGTCTGCTACGACTGCTCATTGGCCCCCCTACACAATAAAAAAAATAAGAGGAAAAGCATTAATATTCTTACAATACTATTATAATACTCTCCACATTTTTACGTTCACTTATTAGTACGGGTAGCAGGTTTTCTGCGATGTAAAACAGGTTCCCCCTTCTTTTTACATCTTACTAGAGACGATCCACATCCTACATCACATCAGCTTGCTGTCAGGCTACTGACAAGGTAGCCAATCGTTTAAATATTTATTTTTTAACAAACAGTTTTGTTTAAAAGGGATAATATATTAAACCATTTTCAGGTTAAGCCGTTCCTAAAAGAAATAAGCGTTAGAGCTCACGGAGCTTTCAGTCTGAATCTAAACTAACACACGTCACAGATAAAGCGCCACGTCTGACTGCGTTCCGTTTGAAGAGACGTCACCTTTAGAGTCGACGATACGATATATTTAAATTAATGGCAGCAGAGACGAGCAGGTGGAGTTTCATATGACTGCATAGTTAGAATTATTTTAACAAACTATATTCCCGTGCCGAATTGACAGGGATTTTTTTCTTCTTTATTTATCGCCGCTATCGCTGGCTCATCGTTGATACAATTATTTGGAATTGTAATAAGAGGTCCCAAGTTTATATCTAACCATAGGATCTTGATTTACAGTTTTTGTTTCGTTTCGCGACAGAGATATTAAATAAATAGTAAATAAAAGTGCGAGAATTTGGGCGGCTAGGAAAATATGGCTCAGCCACAAAATACAGCCACAAGTTATAGCTATATAATGTAAATTCGTATCGTACGAGTCACATATTATAAACACGGAGTCGAACTAAAAGTAACGGGAAAAAGTGAAATAATTAAAATGTGCGGTGGTATAAATCAGTAGAGAGCGGTGCAAGTGGTGCAGCACCAAAACAAACAACACTAGATAAGTGGACCACTTAGAAATACTTGGGTCACATTAAATACATAGTTCTTACTTATTTAAATATATGGTATTTTTGTAAATACTTTGAATTGTCAATTAATCTTTGTTCCTATTGTCCTAAATCAAATGTGAAAACAGTTTTGTTATGGCCTTCTCTCGTAAGGGATCTGAGGTGAATATATGTTTTTCTTCTTGGCGTAGTTTAATTCAGTAAATGAAATTTTTATTAACCTAATGTTATATTTATGAATATTTCTAAGTACAATTTAAGTGTTTATCAGGTATTCGACAACTTATAATTAATTCGATGTGCAACGGGTACTTATACGGATAATGTATTTATGGGCATCAGAAATAGCTTATTTCTCCCAAATAAGAATAAACAAAGTTTTAAAAGAAGTTTTTATAATATCCCGGGATTGACTTTACCATCAACATGCTTCAATCAATTTTCAACGCAAATTCCTTGTTGACTTAAAAGCAATTTTGTAAAAAGGTTGTTACTAATGTTAACAAAACAGAGCGGAACATCTCCTCAATAGGACGAAGAGAAAGTTTGTGGTAATTTATTGAGAAACCTCTTTTATTAAGTAACTGTGAGTACTTTTCTTTTGGAAAATAACAAATTATTGAATGCCCTAAAAAGGGATACTCTACACTCTCCGTGGACTTTATTAACAACTAGCTGTGCCCCGCGGTTCACCCGTGTAAATTTCGATACCTCGGAAAATAGAAAACCATCCCATGGCATCCCACATGGAACATTTTTTCGGGATAAAAACAATCATAATAGTAGTTTATGCAACTGTCATATAATGAAGGGTATTAAAACACGAGTGTGACTTTGCGAGGACGAGCGAACGCGAGTTTCAAAATAGTACCTCACGAGTGTTTTAATACCCGTGTTATTTGCAGTTGCATACACTACTTTATCTTCACTAATGCAATTAATCAATTAATCAAACATTGCGAAACATTAAATTCACGCGTATTGCCCCATTCGTCGTTGGACCGACGAGGCGACGACTGCTTGACCGACGATTTAAAATGTAATGTTCTTTGAAGATAAATATTTTTATTAAATACTTTAATTTGATTGCAAAAATTCAATGTTAAAATACTAGCTTCAATGTTGAAATATAATGTGAAAAAATCACATGACTTTACTTTTAAATTTCTACTAAACAGTAGATTATTCGTTGTCTGTGGCGTTCATTTTTGCTTTAATTTTTTTGTAGAGCTTTGTCTCTTTCTCGCAAGTCCTTTGCAAGCTGGCATTGAACCAATGAGAGCGCAGCTGCAGCGCGCGCATGGCCAATCAGGAGCGAACGCGCGCTGTTAGGATTTTGAAATAAGGCTCTCTCACCACTCTCTCTCTCTCTCGCTCTCACACAGTGTTATAATGAGATTTTACGATATCGATTTGGATATTATAACATCATGTCAAATTGCTTAAATTGAGTTTTTTGTTGTCTGAGCTATAACAGTAGTTATTATAAATCAAGTATTGAAAACATAAGTAGAATGTTACAACATTAGTGTAGATAAAATATGTTAATACAACTTACACTTGTATGTTAAACCAGTTATCGTCTTCATGTAAAATTTTTAAGAATTTTATTATTAAAAATAAATTTATTTAAAAAAAAAATTTTTTATTTCAGTGAGGCTATTGGTACATTTTCGTGTGTAGGTCTCATCTGGGAGGTCTCTCTGAAGGCTTCAGCAGAGTCTGTCACTCCATCTCCGCTGTAAGTATATTTTTTCCATCTCCTTAACATCTCGTTCACCCGGTATAATTTACTAAACAATTCATCAATTATTTTATCAATACTTCATTTATAAAGTGAGTGAAATGAAAACTTAAAGTTCGTTAACTTAAATTGCTTTCCAAATTTCGACAGATATTATAACACGGAGGATTGAATTAGTTCATTTAAACATTTTACAAAGGTATATATTATAATACTAAGAAATATTTTATGAGTAAAATAAATAATAACTTTAATTAAATGTCTCAAACAGGTTGAAGGGAATAATTTGTCGACTGTTCTGTCTGTCAAGTACACGTTTTTATCAAGGGTCATTTGAGAGGTGTATATGGGATATAAAGGTAGGGGTGAGGCCTCCATAGGCTATATAAATGACTATAAAGGCAAGATATTAAATTGAAGTTTCCAATCGCCGTAATTTTAAGTAAGCTCGTTGAAAACCGAAAAGAAAGAAAAATAAAAACGCGGCTGACGTAATGGACTGCGCGAGTCTGTGGAGTTGAAAGTTGAAACGATTTGCATTAAAAAATATTTGAATGTTCATTTTATACTTGTTTCACTATAAATAAAAGCACTAAAGCCGACAACCAAGGAAAAAATATAGTTAAGAGCGCAACGAGCTATTGGAATCTCTAGATGTTTTCCTATACCCATGGACATTAACTCCCTCTTTCCTGTGGGTCACGGGCAAGTCACATACAGCATTGCATAGTTGTCACTCTGCAACAGGATCATGTGAGCGAGAAGTACTTTCCCGGTCCTGCAGGTCTAATTAGGAATGATATCTACCTTGATATATATCTTGATCAAATCAAATACCAAACGCAATATGTTTAGTTTTTATTTTTTTTGTTATGGTATAGTAGGGTAAACGAGCAGTCGGTGACATTTTTTATGACTACCGATATCCATAGACATCCGCATACCGGTTATATAGATGAGCTGCTCTCCTTTTTCCTCCTTCATCCTTGAACTTAGAGCTAATTAGATACCGCACGAGATGCGACAGCACAGCTGTCACTTTAAGCCAGTCTCGTGTAAGCGAGAGGTACCTCCTCGGTTATTTCGGCCTAATTCGCCCGCATGCAAGCATGCAGTGTGGCACTGTCTGTCAATAATTATAAATCTTAGGGTACTTTTAATACGTAACTAGTGACAATAAAACATCTGTCATTTCCGCCCAGGTTGCTGTATAGCGGAATTGTTTCGAAACGTCGGACTTGTTAAATCCTTACTAATATTATAAATGTGAATGTAAGTTTGTTTGTTACGCTTTCACGCCAAAACTACTAGACCGATCATTATGAAACTTTGTACACATATTCCTGGAGGTATTAGAAATAACATAGGATACTTTTTATCCCGAAAAAATGTTCCTGAGGGATGCCATGGAATGATTTTCCACGATATCGAAATTTACGCGGGCGAAGCCGCGGGGCGCAGCTAGTAATTAAATAAACCGCGAGTAAATTCTTTAAAGTTATTTTATTGCGAATCTGATGATGTTGTAAGTCTACAAAATACATTGAGGTCAAATACTGGATTTCTGTGTAGGCAATTTTAAATACAAAGTCTAGATATGTTTACACAGTAAGAAATTGTAACGTAAAACAAAGATAGTGCTTCCAGTAAACACTTAATAAACACAATTAAACAAAAACGTTACTCGAGACTTGTTTATCTATGTACGCTGTTCTTGCCTCCGATATTAAGCGGTAAATTACCACTACCGAAGACACACAGAAATTTCAATAAAACCCGGTCATGCCATTTCGAGAGGTTTGATTACGAGAAGAACGTAAGGATTTTATATAATTTAATAAATTCCTGCATTCAGCAATCGTATAAACAGTATAAGATCACCAAATTATCGAGTAATCGTTGAGTTGTTTGAGTTCTATTATTCGTTCAATAATGGCGCGTTTCATTTAATTTGTTTAATAATTAATAATTGTTCCGAAGTCCTTTGTTGCATTTAGAGAGTTACAACCATGTACGGCTATCTCCTTATAAATTATTTCTTGTATGCGTGTGTATGTCACTGAACTCCTAATAAACCACTAGACCGATTTTGACGATTTTTGTGTGTGTGTGTTGAAGGCGATTTGAGAATTGTTTAGATTCACAAATCAGCCCGTTAGATAGCGCTGCAGACAGCATATCGAATAAGCAATATTTTACGGTTAAAATTTATCTGGTTGACGATTCAGTCACCAGACATTACACTTTACTATGCCAATAAAAAAATTTCCAATAATGATATTTAAGACGTCTGTCGGGCTAGTCTAGTAGCTAGTCTGATATAAAAGTAAATTATTGTTTTCCCTCATTCTTCATTATTTATGTATACATAATGCGTGCCTGCTTATTTGCTGTGAAATGAATTTACGCACGGCCGCCAATATTTACTGAGGTTTGATACTCATAACATGTCATAGGATATTTAGTTTTTAATTACAAAAAAGTTTCACTGAAATCGAGTTTCGATCCTCGCGGGATCACTAGTATTATGAAATGTGCCAGAGATATATTTAATTTTCATTTATGCATACAAAAAAACCTATCACATAATTATATTAGCAACATTTTTGATTACATTCATGTCAAGTCACAATCTATGAAGGGATCTTCGCGTTCAATCATGTCTCCAGCTTAGTGTCAACTTTGATATGGGTAAAGCCAACATAGTCGTATACTTAAGAAAAATATTTGAAGGCAAAACACTTTTCGTGTCATAAGTTTGTGATGTGTTTATTACTTTTAAAAGCGTTTATCATAATACGATATCAACTTTTAGTATAATATTTACTTTTGGGGCGATCGATTGCTCTTCTATATTCTGTTAGCAGACAACAATAAATGTGTCACAGCCAGCGCACACAAACCGACAAAAATAACAGTAACGGTCCAGAGTGCCGTAGCTGTTATCGGCCTAGTGATAAAAACTCTTGTAGAAGTTTCAGTGTAAAAAATACAAATTCTGAAAAACAGAAATGACCAATGCGTCAGGAACTTCTTAGAAGTATTCGCGTTTTACTACCGTAACAAATGGAAGAGCCGAATACTTACTAAAACAATCACAACTGTTAGTAGAGTCCCGCTCCAGGACTGTGATCAGAGCGTATCTCGACAACCAGTCAGTCCCATGTCGTCGTCATCTAACGTTCTGAAAAACAGCTTGGTACGAACACACAAAAGAGTTTTAGTAAGAGGTAGTGCCACGCGGCATGCATGCACGACCGGGGAGTTACCTTTCGCCTATACGACACCGGCGTAAAGTGACAGTTGTGCTGTCGCGTTTTGTGCGGTGTGTAAGTAGCCGGTGGCCCATGGAGGGTGGAGGAGGAAGGAAGACAACGTATCTGTATGACATCTATGCTTATGTGCTTTGGCGATGGTAGTCATGAAAATGGCTCCGACTGCTTGTTTGCCCCCCTATACAATGTAAAAAAAAACCTTCGGTCAAATACATAAATGGTGCGTAAGGTGTATGAGCCCTAAAATATAACAAAGAAATCGCATGAAAGTAAGGAAATTGTTAATAAAAATTTCTTTCAATACATTTTCATAATCATAATTATATCTATGTAGTGTAAAAACAGTAGTAAATTGTATTAATTACAATACATGGCTTCGACTTGAAAAATAAGCGCTAACATACACAAGTTCTTAAGTAAATCGCGTTAAGAGTGATTTGCGTCGATAAACCTGTAAGTATAATCATGTAAACGAACAAATGTAATCAGATTCGTATATTGAAACTTTTACCTTTTGCTAAGAGTTGAAAATTGTGTAACACAATTACACCGCAGTTTTTCAGCCCAGCTGTTGACAGATGGCGCCAGTTGCCAGCTCCTTCTTGCCCCTTCTACTCAGTCCTTAACTCGATTTTCCATATAAAAGATGTGACTCCGCTATACTTATTGAGAGTAAACAGGATGTTAGAGTAATACAGGAACGATGTACGAGGCGTTTAAAGTAAGTAATGACTTTAACATAGAACGCTTGTGAAAAATATTTATCCATTCCTATTTTTTTTTATAATGTAAGGCATTTGAATACGTGTACGGGTCGTCAGTAACAAAATAATATTTTGTGGCATTATATTTTGTTTTTTAATGAAACAAATGTTATATTATATGTATAATTCAATGTCTAACGCTTACGTGAATTTATAAGACACATGACGGAGTATCTTAACTTAACAGCATCATGACTGATGACTATGGAGTGGTATTATAATATCTGTGTGAAGGTGGTTTACTTTCCGACTGCAATGTATTGTTATACCAAATTCGAGAAAACACAAAGACAATCAGCAATGGTGGTTTGATGTTTATTATAAGGCCTGAATGGTGAGTCATTTTCTTCACAGCACTAGGGTATTAAGTATTCGATTCTAATACAGAGTATGTAATAAAATAAATACCTATTATAGCAAAAAATTCTACAAATTACTGAATGCGTAGATATAGTATTAGCGGCGTTATAATATTACGTAACGGGAGCCGTGGACCTTCGATGAGTCCTACACCGCCCTCCACCCGCACCCCTGTAGTCCCTGTCGTCGTCCTTCTACGATCCATGAACATAATATATAATTTTAAGCCTCTGCGTTTCTTTAGGTTTTCTTCGAAATCACTTAACGTATATTTTTGCTGACCTACTCTCTGTAATTTCAAAGGGCCATCATGTATTTACATGTCAGCATCAATATTTTATGATATATATTAAGCCAAAAGACTTACTCTAAAGGAATCCTGAGATTGCTTACTTCTATTGTGATGTGGGTAAATCCGATGTATTTATGACAAATGTTTGAGGGCAACGCACTTAAAGTTGTATAAACAGTAAGGCGAACACCAACAAGCATTTGAAATAAACAACAAAACTAATTTCAGCAAAGCGAGCAAATTATAAATGAAATTTTGTTGTACGTCAATTTTCATAACCATAAATCAGGAGCGTGGAAACAGTTGTTTATCTTTTGTTATTGCTCACAATACATGGCTTCAACTCGAAAAATACAAGCGAATACAATCACTTACATAAACCTTTAAGGTATTCAACCCAAAAGTGATTTTACAACATGAAACACGAGAATATAATATTGTAAAAACCCAGAATTAATCGTATTCTTGTATTGTAACTTTTACCTTTAGCTTAGAGTTCAAAATTGTGTGCCACAAAAGCCCTTGTGTGAGCCCAGCTGTTGACAGATGGCGACAGTAGGAAGCTCTTTCTTGCCCTGTTTCAGGCCTTAACTCGATTCGCCAAGTAAAATATGTGACTCAGCTCCACTTATTGAGAGGAAAAGGGCATTTACAAGCAGTGCGAAGCCGTGTTAGTTTAATGTAAGTAATGGCTTCAAAATACAATATACTCTTGTAAAAAGTTTTTTATCTACACGACTATATCAGAAAGAAGGAATATCTTTCATTTATTTATAAAAAAATGTATTCATTAGATACGAATACATTTTGCATCAAAATCTGTTAAGCTATTGTCACGTGGTACGTTCAAACGGGTGAACGATAAAATAGTAAAAAAAGCTGTGTTATATTTTATTTTATTTAGATACATTAACGATTCCTACGTTTCAGCTATTTCACCGCGGCCTCTGTCACAGTAGAAAGGTGGGCACAAATGAGACATCATCAACCAGCTAAACCAGCTACTCGAAGATTTATAGTTATGTAAGTGTTAGAGCATTTGTTTCTTTGCAACAGTAACGGGCTGCTTCTAGTGAAAAACGCACTAGTACTTAACGCCACATACGTTCTAAAAATAATTACAATTTTCTTGATTTTTTTTAAGAAAATCCAAAGTTTTTGTTACGATGTATTTCATCTTTATAAAAAGGATAGTAATATTTGCGTGGTAAAGAAAATTATCGTAAGTAAAAATGCCTATCTATATACTTACATCGATTTATTTGTTTATTCGGAAAACGTTTTCAAGCGCTTGAAGTTGTTTTCTCACTCCGCAACTAACGCTGTAATAGCCAGGTAGTCTGTCGATGGCAAACGATTATTATTGGTCAAGTTAATCTCAACACAAATTCTTGTTAAAATAAAATAAATATTTTTCTTCACACATGAATATTTATTTATTTTCGTGCTTAACTTTTTATGACTGTATTTTTAAGCTACATTCACGAAACAACGAATTAAAATTGAAATATGAGAAAAGTGATCAAAGTCATACAAAAGTTAAAAATAACAACATGTGATTAATGATTAACAAAAATATAATAATTAAACGCTATGATAACTGATTAAACAGAAGTGTACATATAGATGTCATTATGTCTGTTTCTTGTGCGGCTTTCACGCAAAAACTACTCGGCGGATTTTGATGAAACTCTTTGTTTTACAGGTATCAGTCCTCAGTAACATAATAGCTATAAATTATCAATATATAATTCTGCAGTATCGCGGTATCTCGACTTGAAATACACTATTGTGGGGTAAAATAACGGATTAATTCGGCCACAATTAAATTCGGCCACTTATCATTACACGTTACCATGACAATATTTTTTCCAATAATGACAAGACAATGGCTATCTGGTCGACTAGTTTACATTATATAATTATAGAAATACATGCATTTCTTAGATGATCATCCATATAAATGGTGGGAATTGAACCAGCACATGGCATACTCTTTTCGTTACCAATTGAGGCATTCAGTCGTCTTGATACGCCAATCGCATTGTCATCATTCATCTATATGTGCATGTGCTTGAAACATAAAAAATAGACATAAAACTAAGTTGTTTGCCAGATTTGTTCCTCAGATCTATTGAAAGGTAAATCGTTAACGCCTCCGATCAAATTTAAAGGAAATGTGTCCTGATTGGTAGCGACCCTTATTTATCTTCCTTCAAAGAAGTGGATTAATTCAGAATATCCGAAATTGCTAACTTTTACACTAAGGAAATTCTTAAAGGTAGGATCTTGTTAAAAATCCCATTATCACCATTACAGAAACAAATCGTGTTCTAATGAGTCGTATATTTTGTTTATGTCCCTCTTTTATTAGATTAACGCTTATAGCGGCGGGTCTCGAAAACAATGTCATAAATCGGTGTCCTTGTTAAGTTGTCGACGTGACAAGGCGAAGCGATGAATAAATAAAGTTAGAAATATTGGGGTTTTTGTTAGAACAGTTTTATGTTCTTTTGCTAGTCTTATAAGTTCAAAATAATGTTCAGAAGAGTACTTCAAGTTTACATAGTGTTAATAAGATTCTAAAGCTGGCTATGTTTTGGTTTAGTCCAAGTAACGATTTTTAGGGCTCCGTAGCCAAATGGCAAAAACCGGAACCCTTATAGATTCGGCATGTCTCTCTGTCTGTCCGTCCGTCCGTCCGTCTGAATGTCAAAGTCATTTTTTTCCGAAACTATTGGGCCAACGTAGTTGAAACTTTGTAAGTTTATGTATTCTGTAAACCGCAAACAGAGTGCTCAAATGAAAGAATACACCTTTTAACTTGTGCTCATTATTTAAAGTAAGATGTGGTGAAATAGCAGCCGAATATAGATGGCCCGACCGTGAAGGTGCATCTTGCTTGTCTTCAGTCGTAGCCAAGTCAAGTCAGCATTGCCGTCGTGTCGTCGCCGGTTACTTATAAACTGCAGGGTGTTAGTAACCAGTAAGCCATTGGGGAGATATAGAAAAGGTTGGCAACATCTGCATATTATGTGAAACGCAATAAGTATCAGGAAAAATATAATCATGGTGTACCTATGGCATGAGTACTGAAAAATAATTCAGTATAACACTAAAAGAGTAATCCACGATTTCATCCAGTAAAAATCATAGTTGAAAAAGTTTTAAGAACCTCTTACAAAACGAATTATTCCTACTAAGTAGTGGTACTATCTACATCACTACAGCAGTAATAGCGTAACGAAGCATCCCTTGTCCAGGTTGCATCGTGTATCTAAAGCCTGCCCTATAAACAAACGCCAGCTATATGATAATGATATATCGGAGTAATTAAAAGGGACAGGGTACAATACACACAAGCGAAATTCTCTTGTGTTGAACAGGAAACGGTTATTTCGTTCACTGTTCCGTGCCAAATCCAGTGTTGGCTTTTTGTGTTGGCACGTCTGTAAACGTTTTTAAGCTCTATATCGATGCTAGATTTGAATGGGCCTTTTGGAAATTAGACAATTTAGTAAGAGTAAGTATCAGTCTGTATGTGCCGCCACACCGGATCAGCACGACTGACGAGCTACCTATACTTTAAAGCCTTAAATTAAATTGATTGCTTTGCTTTTGGATTATAATTATGATATTTGAGAATTAATTATTAAATGGTATCAAATACTGAGGTTTTATCTTATATTTACTTCTAGTGAAGTCAAATTATCGTTTTTTTATCAGACGCTAAATCTATCCTAGTAACAGCGAAGAGAGAAGAACAATTAATCACTAGGACAAAATAACATCGCCTTAACTCTAAAATGCAATCTCAATGCGATTCTTAAGCAATCTAATTGCCGTTTAGAAATACGAACCACACAAAATAAAATATAATGCATAATTATACAATTTATCAACAAATAAACTGTTTCATTAAAACATTAATATCTTCACTCAATCTCTGCAATTGCATAACGACACTTTTCGGAACCCGTACTGTACAACGGGTCAGCGGTTTTGTCCAACAAAACCGCTGACCCGTTGCACAGTACGGCTTAACCCATTGTGACACGTCGGTGCTCGTGCAGTTACTTACGACTATTAACATTCCACAAAGAGTTTTATTTTATTTTTCGAATAATTTATGATATTTTGTTGGCATTTTATTCGACTTTAGAGTTTTATTTCCCATTTAAATTGAAATTATATTGTAACGAGGACAAGGGTTAATTTTGTTTTATTGTTAACCAGCTTTTATTCGCGACTTCTTTTGCGGGGAATATCAAAGTTTATGTCTTTACTTCTAAGCGATGTGATATTCGAATTAAGCTAACTTATTACTTAAGTACGGCTTTGGCAAATATGAAGAAGTTAGCGGTTTGTAAATTTCAGTGGCTGCTAGCTATAATTGGAGGATCCCGGGTCTGAAAGCAACATGATGCCTCTAACGACATGCTGGCCTCAGCGAAAAGGCCAGACTCCTCCTCGGAACTGTCTGTACAGTTCCTACTACGTCGTCGGAACCGTGTAATGTTCCTGCCCAGTACTCCAAAGGAGCACGCCATCAATTTGTCACGCCAGGCGTCCTAATCCACGCCGCCATCTGCTGATTCAGAGGTACGGGTGAAGGACCTCTCAGCCAGTCCCAGTTAGTAAGGGCTCTTCCCCGAAGTCTCTCCGGTATGTGTGGCCCTGTCCGTCATAACCTTGGGAATCACAAAGGCACCAAGCATCTTCTGGAGTGTTGCCTCTTACACGATACAAAAATAGCTTTTATATTATTACAGACAATCTTCACTAGTGACGTGCAAATCCAATCTATATTCCTCTAGAGCCCTCCTCACGCCAGCGCCATTTATCACGACAGTCAAACGGACACTAATTGTCATCGCAGATTACTTGTTCAACTTTATTTGTGTGTCTAAAAATATAAGAAGTAATGCTGGCATCGCTTCAAAACTGTTGTAAGACGGACTGGACAGAGAAAACACCGCCCGCGCCGACGTGAAGTGAAGGCTACGATGCGGTCGTGTGATACTGACAGATCCTGCTCAAGTAACTGTAGACAGCCTATGACACTGTCAGTCCGTGAAATTTCCATTTAACCGCTTGTTTCTCAAAACTACTGGATTCTTCCAGATCAATGATTTAGGAACCTAAAGAAAACTAAAGATAGATAAATCCTAATATATATATTTCTTGTGTGCTTGTGTATGTCACTGAACTCCTCCTAAACGACTGGATCAATTTTACCCAAAGTTTTTTGTGTGTTGGGATTTGAGAATGGTTTAGATTCACAAATCAGCCCGGCAGATTTCCACGCGAGTGAGGTCGTAGGCAGCTAGCACTATATGAAATAATTTAACGGTATTTGTAGATATTGAAGAAAACCTATAGACGAACGTATATGGCTTAATTTAGCGAATTAATTGAATACTGGTCAGTATCACTAATAATAATAAAAGAATAATCAATCAGCTGTAGGCGCCGTTGATTCAATTAGTGAGTTACAGCTTTCTGCGGATGTAATCAATCATTGTTAACAATGGATGTCGACTTCAATTAGTTAGGTTCCTATATTATACCTTTGTTATCATCCAGCAGAGGAATCAACATGGTCATATTTTTAAATTAAAATAGATGTGACAGGTGTGTTATGACCCCACGCTATACGAGGGTTGCTGACGCATCATGCAGGTCGTCGATCCCGCAAACCCATGGCAGTCACACGGGACGGGACGGTCCCGCAAGTGCTGAATCATTAGCAACACCAAGTTCTCATAGTTTTTAATAGATTTGGGGGGCAACGATAAGTCGGAGCCATTTTTATGAATACCGACGCCCATAGACAAGCGCAAAGAGGTTATACAGATGCATTGTCCCCCTTCCTCCTCCTCCCTGCATGGGCCATCGGCTACTTACACACCGCATGAAACGCGACAGCACAGCTGCCACGTTACGCCAGTTCTATGGAAGCGTGAGGTACCTCCTCGGTCGTGCCAATTGGGCTACATTCGTGCACGCAGCGTGGCACTACCTCTTAAAATATGCTATAGATATAATATGCAAATAAAAAAGTAGTCTTTTAACCGTTTATCACCAAGTTGTTACCGCTTTCAAACATTACTCCGTAATGTTGGCCACATTACGGCGTGTCGGTGCCCCATAAAGGGGACAGAACACACGAGACTTTTAGACGCGGCGACCGCAGATTTAGACGCTTTTTAGAAGCTGAATGCAGCGACTAGGCGCGGGGAGCTCAAACTTCATAAAGACGCGGCGATTTAGTCGCTAATGTATGTCAATTAACGTCCAAATAACGTCTAAATGCAGTCACAAGATCGCGATACTATCGCACGACTCTACTGCGACCGGTCGCAGAGAGTCGCTAAATCCTGCGATTGCATTGATGTTGTCGCAAAGTCGCCGCGTCTAAAAGTCTCGTGTGTGCTGTGGCCCTGACGGTTAATGCGAGGATATTTCCGGACTCGCGCACCAACTGTCAAAGCGCTGTGTTACAAACACCACAACATCATTACACTGTGAGTTACAATTGAGCCAGTCCGTGTGGTAAATGTTATTTAGATGACAAAGGACTTTATGAACTCTTAGTTTAATATGGTGATAGGTTCTGATGTAATTATATATTTTGTAGCAAATATAAATATCTATTGTGTTTTTTTACTCGAATAAAATTGTAGGTAATAGTTTAGTTGGTAGTTGCAACATCATTGGAGAAAAATATCGCATTCCTCGGTCGGCGCTCAACTAGATTGGACGTATGATTATTAGCTAAGACAATTATTGTGATGTATATCGTGTGATATCGTAGCATTCTATTAAAATATATATCAGATATTATTGGTGTGATGTTATCATTACGAGCAAATACTTGTGACAATAAAGAATATTCAAGTTTTCTTACAATAGTTTATTAATAATAATAATACTTTTATTTTCCTCCACAAATTATATGCATTAATAATATTAGTAGGACTACCTAAGTCCTACTAATATTATTAATGCGAAAGTTTGTATGTTTGTTACTCTTTCACACAAAAACTACTGAACGGATTTTATTGAAACTTTACAATAACATAGCTTTCATATCAGAACAACATAATAAGTTAAAATTTATAGGGATTTTTGAAGTCCGAAATCCACGCGGGTGAAGCCGCGGGCGAAGCCGCGGGCGGCAGCTAATTGTGTTATAAAGTAATGATAATACTATAGTGAAGATAACGATATATATGTAGAAATATTGATGGAATTTATTAAGTATTTATAAGGAGCAGGGCTGTGCGGGAACTATATTTTGTATTATCTGTGAATAAACTGTATTTACAAGGAACATCTTAATGATATCTAAATATAATATCTGTGGAGTTATCACTAGTAACTCTAGCAACTCAAGGACTTGTGTTACGGGTTCTAGATATTTAATATATTTTATACATTTAAGATTTTTATTACATAAATACATATAATATAACAAATAGATAATGGTACATTATCAAGGCGGGATTCGAACTCGCGACACCTGGTGCAACATGCTCCGCTTAACTGAGCCCTGTACCACTGCGCTAGCCTGGTCGTCTACCAAATAATGTGGTGAGGTGTCTCGTGTTTTATTGATGAAAGATCTAATCAAGTAGATAGGCGTCACAAAATTTTATCTCGAATAAGGCAAAAGCTAAATAGTTGACTTTGCTGCTATAAGGCAGCTGAGGGGTTGCTTAAACTTTTTTATCAGTCTCTACAAAGTCTCAAACAAAAGCCGAAGTGACAGTTTGGATAATATCTCGTGGACTTCGTTTCCTAATAAATCCCAGGTGTGCTGTCGCGTTTCGTGCGGTGTGTAACAAATGCAGGTATTCGTGCACCCTTAAATCGAATAATGGCATCATAATATAATAGGAATGTTGTAGAAAATTTTTGCCATATTGATATTTTTGGAATCACTTTATCAAAATTCAAAGAAACTATATTGAGAGAGGTCTTACTTAATCAATAATTCATTATGTACATCTATTATTTGTGTTAATATTGATATGATAAATTTATCAATCACTTTTCTTATTTCTCTGTAATAATCTGATTATCTTAGTTGCGGATAATGTCATTGTTTGTGCAACTACTTAATCTAAGTTAATTTAAGGATTTTTTGTATATCCATTGTACAATTGTTTGTTATCCCAAATAAATAAAAGTAAAAAAATAAAATAAAATATATAAATATAATAAAACAGTAAAATGTTAGTGTCTGTATATTGAATATATTTACGAAAAACTAATTGGGGGCGATTTTAAAATAGCAACAGAACACTTTTACTCCACTTGTCCGTTTGTTCGGGCTAATCTCCGAAACTACTGGACGGATTTTCATGAAACTTTACAATAATATAGCTTTCATATCAGAATAACATAATAAGTTAAAATTTTGAATAATTTTTGAAGTCCGAAATCCACGCGGGCGAAGCCGCGGGCGGAAGTTAGTATTTAATATATTATATTATAATATAATAATAAAACAGTAAAATTTTAGTGTCTGTACATTGAATATCTTTACGAAAAAGTAACAGAACACTTTTCTATGATTTTTATTTTTATTGTTTGTCTGTTTGTCCGTTTGTTCGGGCTAATCTCCGAAACTACTGGACGGATTTTCATGAAACTTTACATTAATAAAGCTTTCACATCAGAATAACATAATAAGTTACAATTTTGAATAATTTTAGAAGTCCGAAATCCACGGGGGCGAAGCCGCGGGCGGAAGCTAGTTAATATACAGGTTGTCCAAGAAAAAGGGATACCTGTTTTAATGGGGGATAGAGTACGTTAGTAGTATTCAAATGCAAAAGAATTTTTTAAAAAATCATGAGCGTTGCGGAGATATGCGGGTCCAAAGTTTTAAAAATATTAAACTTTTTTTATAAAAAACACATAAAATGTGTAAAGTAAATGATTTTAAACTAGACGTGTTTGTTAATTTTTTGTTATATGCATGAAATATTTAAATAAAGAACATTTAAAGCATCGCAACAGTACTGCAACGTTGATCCACTTTGCCTTAAACGCGTAAAACGGTCGCTCTGAACCACTGTGCAACGCGCGCTGGTTTAAGATCAGCCGCCGAGTTAAGAGGAAGCGCTGTTATAATAAATTTTGTTTTTTGGCTATATCTTTTTCATTATTAGATATATTATGTTATTTCTTTTTGTATTTGAATGCTACTAATGTACCATATCCTACATTAAAACAGGTGTCCCCTTTTCTTGGACAACCTGTATAATTGAATATTACTTATTAGTTGAACAACAAAATATGTTTCCGATGTAATGTTGCGTTCGACTCACTGCTCTTTTATTTTCCAATTCACTCTATCACAAAACTTTGAAGGAGCTAGTTTCTCTTATCACACTTATAATTATGAAACATATTTTTCAATCAGAGCAAACTTCAGACCTTGAATTTGTTTACGATATATAGTTGGAGATTTACCAAATTTAAATAGCGCATAACACTTTGTATTTTTTAATAGAAACAGCTGGTAAATACGATTTTTTTTATTTTAACTCCAAATTTCATTAAAAGTTTTAATAGATTTTTAATATGAACGAGTCTAGTCGTGAAATAATAATTCAATACATTACTGCAAAGACGGTTGCAGCGTCGAGACGGCGTGGCGCGGCGTTTAGAAAAACACAGGCTATACAGGGTTAAATGTAATTAACGCAAGACTTCTTGCAGGCAGCATGTCTACATCAATACCAACAACATTTGTTCTACGACTTTTTACGAATCTAGATAAATAGCACAAAAAAAATAAAAACAAAAAATGTTTGCACTCTCTGTTATTTATTACTCTGTATCTTGTAAGAATGACGCGATCTTGTAAAAATGACCTTCGCAAGGTACGCAGCTTTCGCACGCAGACTAAATGATAGTTCAGAGGCAATATATTAATTTTGTATGGGAATATTAAAATTTTAAAAAGTATTAATTTTCAAAAGTCGTAGAACAAATGTTGTTGGTATTGATGTAGACATGCTGCCTGCAAGAAGTCTTGCGTTAATTACATTTAACCCTGTATACGTTCACTGGACGGTCGCCGGGCCTTATGCTAGCTCCCCATGTATGTACAATGTACATAGTTCATACATTTCTACTTTAGATAGCAACGACGCTTTGACCGTATACACGTGAAAAAGAACTGTGTAAAAACCCTTTTAAATGCTACATATGAATATTCGCCAGTGATTTTAGCCTAGATAATATTTACTAGATTTTTTTGCTATATTGCGTTATTTTTTGGAATCAAATTCCTCTTCCCAAAAATTTTTTTTGGTATAGGGGGGCAAACGAGCAGTCGGAGCCATTTTTATGACTAACGATGCCCATAGGCATCTGCCTAGAGACTACACAGGTATACGCTGCCCTCCTTTCTCCTCCCACCTCCATGGGCGAACTTTTACTTACTAACATTCAGAAAGACATTCGAACGGTTTACAGCCAATCATTTCAACGATATGATCACGAGAGAATGTCACTATTTTGCATCTTTAATTGAGATTATTTATAAAATAAGTACTAGCTGCGCCCCGCGGTTTCACCGTAAATTTTAATCCCGTGAAATATAGAAAATCATCCCATGGCATCCCATAGGAACATTTCTTCGGGATCAAACTATCCTATGTGTTAATCCAAGTTACTCTCTATATGTGTGCCAAATTTCATGAAAATCAGTAGAATAATAAACTATCCGAAAGGATAAACTGACGGAGAGGGAAAGAGTAACAAACAAACAAACAAACATACAAACTAATAAAAAATTTCAACCCTCTCGGTCAAGATTTTTAGTAGTTAACATACCGACAGCAGCGCCACCTACCGGATCAAATTGTAGTTTTTAAGCATCCAGGAAACCATTGAAATATCCATTAAATTTGAACCCAATCGGTTCATCTGTTTAGAAGTTTCGTTTTCCCATGCGAATTAAGCATTTTCCCGTGGTAATGTAGCATGCAATTGGGGAAAAAAATTTGAAATTGGTCCAGTACTTTCGAAGCCTATTCGTTACATACAAATATACACACACACATAATCCAATACTTCCCCTTTATAATATTAGTATAGAATATGTAAGCTAATTGCATTATATATACACATAAACCTCATTTAAAATATTCCGCATCTTTATGTTGATTATCATGAAGTGATTTAACCTTTGACGGTAAATATAATTTCAGATGTCAGACGGACTCAAATAAAATATGGCCACCGCGAGATTCGCTCGTCTACATAATTTTGTAATATATTCAGATCTGGATATTACTAAATTTATCAATATTCTGATTTCACGTAGGTCCTTTGATGGTTTGAAATTTTTGAATATCTATAAGTTGTATTTGCCCATTTATCAGCTACATACTAATGTTTCGTAGAGTGACAGGTTTCAATTTCATAAGGCTCTCTCTATTATTGATTTTTAGGATTTCGTAACCAAAGAAATCGAGACCCAATGTTTAGGACCCTGCTGACCGTACACCCGTCTTTCCGCCTGTCACTACTGGGATAGTATTCGTCGCTCGCATAACGTCAAGTGATGTGTCAGCTCTGTGTCGTTTCGTGTAGTTTGTGAGTGTACGGTGGATACGGCGGGAAGAAGAGCGACAAAGCTACAATACTTATTCATTAGATTACTAAAATTTTTTACAAGTATACTAAATAACAAGCTTATTCAATAAAGAAATATCTTCTAATAGATTGGTTTTAATGTTATCTGAAAATTATTCAAAACTTTTAAATTTTTTTCTTTGTTTAAACGATACTAAAATATAAAAACTTATCGTAATCCTCGACAAATTGGACAAATTGTATCTATTGCAATAATTAATAGGAAAAAATAAATCCTTATAATAAAACTAATACAAAATTGTCATCGAATTAAGACGAGAATAATGAAAGATTAAGCGAACAATAAAAATAACAAAGCTCCTAGATTCATGGCAAAAAGGAAAGAAAATTGTTTTTCCGCTTCTTCGCTGCATATCCCTGCGAGCCAGTTCCAATAAAACCTACTACGGGTTATTTTTAAAACAGCAGCAAGCTATCAGATAGATAGCGAGCATCTTTTGCAACAACATTTGTTTTATAGGCTTTTGACAGAATTCGAATAAAAGATTTTTTAATTTTAAACGTACTGTGGTGACATCTGTAGAGCCTCTTGCAGTCTGCGCATGTGGACAGCTTGTAGACCCCCGACAGCCTACGCTTTCCCCAGTCGCAGTCGTCACAAGATTGTTGACCTTATTTTTATATAAATATCAGAGAGCTTGTTAATGTTTTAAAAATAACCTTGTATATCATGTACCTACACTTACTATCACAGTCACTTTACGCCGCTCTCGTGTAAGCAAGACTGTAATGAAATGTGATAATGTAATAAATAATTATATGTGATTTAAGTGGAACCTAGGTACTTACTTAGGTACTTTTCCCTCACACCCACTATAATATATTCAAATGGTGAATGTACAAAACAAAACTGTAACGGACTAAAAACTTCACATAGTTTTGCCAATATTATCTCCGTACCTATTTACCTACCGTTTTAGATTAAATGTCAGTTGTCAATTAGTTTTGTAGCTTAGACTATGTCTAAACAAAATCCTCCAGGAAAGGTTTTATAAGCGTAGCCGGAATTCTAATATTATTTTATTACATACCTAATAGATTTTACATAGAAACTTTTATTTAATAAGGGGGCAAACGAGAAATCGGTGCCATTTTCATGACTACTGACACCCATTGACATCCGCATACAGGTTATACAGATGCGTTGCCCTCCTCCATCTTCCTTCCTCCATGGGCCACCGGCTACTTACACACCGCACGAAACGCGACAGCACAGCTATTACTTCACGCGTTTTCTGGTTTCTGATAAGCGAAGCAGGCAGCGTGGCAAAAACTTAATATCAACTACAAAATTATAATTACTAGCAGGACTCGTTATAGTAATTACAATTTAAGTAAGGAAGGCTCTTATAATGTTAACAAGAATATTCTTATTAATATTATGTTACAGGAATATTCTTGTTAATATTACGGCTTGACATTTTCGCAATACTTAATATTCCTCCGATATTATATAATGCTACCAACCTAGTTATAATTTCTAAAGTTATAATACAAGAGAAAGTATTTGTATTTACATAGATACTACTATAATATATTTTCTTTTGTTGTTCTGTTGTTGCTGTTCAAATAAAAACAGGCGCATCTACCCTCACTTCGTCCGACTCCTGTTTATTGTAGATGCGCCTACTTCTCATTTGTAATGAGCGTAATGTTCGGTCAGTCTCAGGTCACAGCATTTTTTATTTAGAGCGTAAGGGACAAACGAGCAATCGGAGCCTTTTGATGACTACCGACGCCCATGGATATTCGCATGACTGTTACGCAGGTGCGTTGCCCTCCTATTACCCTCATCCCCTTCCCCTAAGGAGAGGTACTTCCCCGATCGTGCCGGCCCAATTCCGTTGCATGTTGTGTCATGTACCATGCATGGCACTACCTGTTCCTAAGCATTAGGCGGCTCGTGACCACGGCTGGTGCGTGAAATGGCGAGCAAAGGCAGGTATACGTTTTCGCTAATACTTTTAATAATTATTTTATCGTGTTAAACTAGAAAGTACACATAATACATGTAAAAACTACAAAAAGAGAATAGATCATTCGCAAAAAAATAAAACCTGTGAAATAAATAAATATGTTTTTATTATTCAAGAAAATTATTTACAAACGTCGCTTTAGTCGTAACATGCCTGTATAAAATAATGTTTATGAATAACAATGCCGATATTTTTTTTGCTTTACCGATACTGATATTATGATGTCCTCGAAATATTGCTTCTATTGCTGTCAATAGACGAATAAAATTTTATTACACAGCAATAAAAGCAAATATATAATAATATTTATTTTAAGATTCCTTTTATTTTATACAAATCGGATCCGAAGGCGATATCAACAAAGTTAGCTCAACTGTAAGCAAAACTAGAATTACTCCTACTGCTGAGAAAATAGGCCTGCGAATCAACTGTCAAAAACTATCAACATGCGAACAATCGAGTAATAAAAATTCGATTGTGCTCCAAGAGCAATACCTAAATTCAGTTTCCAGTTTCGTGCACCGCCGGCCTACCTATATTAATAGTGGAGCGGTGGACGACATTACATTTTTTTTATTTATAAGAGGGAAAACGAGCAGGAGCCGTTTTTTTGACTGCCAATGCTCATAGATATCCGCACAAAGTCTATACCGGTGCGTTGCCCTCCATCCTCCTCCCTTCCCCCCTCCAGGTCACCGGGTACTAACGCACGGCACGAAAGGCGACAGCACAGTTGTCACTTGCCCGTGTCGTATCAGCGAGAGGTACCTCCCCGGTCGTGCCGGCCCAATTCGGCTGCATGCATGCATGGAGCGTGACACTGCCTCTCACTGTTTCTATTTTGGTGATCAGTAACGTGCGTTACATCCGTATAGATAATGGATCGATTACAAAAAAGACCACATTTTAACATTGTAAAAATGAATGGCTAATATTATTAGTTAGTTCAGTTTAAATATTTATTCAACGAGAACTTGAAATATATTCTGTAAGCTCTTTGTAACTGCAGTCGACCGAATTTAAGAAATTGTAACATGCATTTTTATGAAGGTGAGTTCACATTAGAGGTCACTTCCTTTTATTTTATACTTAATTAAATCGTGTCATTGCCAATAACATAATTAATTATTGCGTCGCTGAGGTATTACTAACCCTTAGGCTCGGCTAGGTTCAAGCTATCTTCGATATTAGATGGTTGTATAATATACAATAATTATATTACATGCACACAGTAATCGTAATTTATTTGAGTAACGTGGAGATTTAGAAAATAAACTTAGCTGATTGAGATTCAAATATTATCTAGACGTCCTTAAGCCGGGCCTTTATAATGATATATTATCATCAATTACACAATGTTCAACAAATGAGTTTATTTATAATTTGATTTATCGAGCATTCATTAGTACCTATTCATAGCAATTCGAAGCATATAACAATTTGATAATTTAAAGACGATATTTTAAAAAACTTTTAAATATGTTTAAATAGGATTCCAAGACAATTATGCTCACGGTAATTTAATTCAACGTATTCAAGAGAGTTTATAGTAATATCTTATAATCTTATGCCTATTACCAAAATACATATTATATTTTATTTGTAGTGCATTAGCCAATGTGTACCTGCCTTATGTCAAAGCTCCACGCTTCAATTTCCTTCGATAGGAGAGAGGAGCCTTTTTAAATTTATTTCGACGTTATGTTCACATATTACACGCTTGATGCATTTGCGTAATGGTAAACGTCTTAGTGACATTTTAGAGAACAAAGTGGCCTCTTTTTGTACATCGTCAAAGGATGATGTTTAAAACCGGTGAGAATCGCTAGCCGTTGTGTGGAGCTGTTTCTAACGATATAAAAAATAAATACATCACCCTGACAATAGTAGATTATATCACAAGGGAGTAAAATAGTACTTTTAAGGCGAGGGGGCTATTTTGAATCCAGAGCGGAACGAAGGAGTCTAGAGTAGAATCCCGAGCGCAGCGAGGGATTCTAAAGTAGAATCCTGAGTGTAGCGAGGGATTCAACGTACGCCGCCCGACGGTAAAAATATTAGGCGACCGCGGGTTATACTCTACTTTTCATCCTTATCTATGAGAAAAATAAATAAGTAAATCGTGTTTATTATTACAATACATTTTACTTTTAGTAGATATAATAAAATTATGAAGGTACTTAGATACACAATTTTTATATTAGCATTTGTGCAATTATTGAATGTTAAATTTATTGTTTTGTTGTTTATTTTGTTCCAAAAGGCAAAGGAGTTATCTGTATAGCCGAGTATGCACCGTACGGTGCGTACTGCGCTGTACCTTGCCGGCCTCTTTGGTCTGTGATTCATCTTTTTGGTTGTAAGTTTTAAAGTAACATTAGCGTTCTAAATTCAAATCTCATTATTACCCTGCGAAACCCTTCAAATAAAAACACTTATTTTAGGCGCACTTTTTGGCGAAGCAATGAGCGTTTTTCGAATTGATGGGATGAAAAACATATTTTTTCTTACACTATGTACCAACCGCAGCTTCGCCCGCTTGAATACGTGAAGCAAAAACTTCAGGAATTTTTTTACGAAATTAAAATAGTATGAAATTTGGCACACCTATAGTTTATGTGTAAGAGAAATGCAGAGTGCTAATATTTTTTTATAATAATGTTTATAAAGTACTTTAATTTAATATATAAAACTTTACACACACTACCATGCATTTGACACATTAATTATTATAGATGAAGTTTCTGATTTTTTTGTTGACAAGTTATATTTAAGTATGTTAATAGTGAGTAATGTAAGTTATTTAAATGGTTTACCTTAGTTACGACAACATTATATTACATGTCATATGATATTTAGTTTTTAATTAAAAAAAACACTTAGTTCGAGTTTCGATATTCGCAGGTTCACTAGTACATTTAACCCTTCCTCTTGAATCGGTCTATCTATAAAAAATACCCCATCAAAATTGGTTGCTAAATTTTAAAGATCTACGCATACAGACACGCAGACGGCGGAAAGCGACATTATATTATGCTATGTAGTGGTAAGAATTCTTAACAACATTGTGACATGGTTCTTATATCAATCTCCGCCGATACGACCGTCCGTAGACGTAGATGGAGAATACAATTGTATCCTCTGTCTACGTCCGTAGAGGACTGAATTGTCATATCTGTGTGTATTCAGTAGGTATGAGTCAATATAATATGTCAACAATTCACATTTACCATTTCACAAGTCGTGAAATATATTTCACGTGTATTCATTGTAGTCCTAAGTTTTCACGGCCACGTGAAAACTTCTACACTTATCCAAGTGAAACGGTAGAGTACAGCTAGCTTTATTGCTCCTAATAAAATAGGCGTTATATGTGAATGGACAATATAGTGGTCCGTTATGTTCTATTTATTGTATTTTTTCATAAATAAGAAAAGTCGTAAAATTTCTTATTTTCTCATAACAGTAACTCTGATGATAGTAGAATATTTAATTTCCTTAACATGTACTTTAATTCAAATTCCATCTCAGTCGAGTGCTAACTGAACATTCGCTTGGAAATTAATAAAATATTAAATTTTTTTTTTATGGAATAGGAAGGCAAAAGAGCAACCGGAGCTATTTTTATTACTACCGACTTTCGTGTAGTGTATAAGTAGCCGGTGGCCCATGCAGGTGGGATGAGAGAGGAGGGCAGCACATCTGTATGTCCTCTATGCGGATGTGCAGAGACGGCGGATAAAAATGCATGTGCGCTGAGAATCCGAAAATCAATGGCCGCGCTTGAGATGTATTCGGCTAGGGAATCGTCTAAGAAAAATCGTTTTTGTTGTCTTTAAAACTTACGAAGTTACGTCGTTTTTATTTCTCGCCGAACCTACAAAGATACATTGATCAAGAGTTATTCCGTAACTTACATTACGCGTAGTGGGGCTTTTTAGCAGTAACATTTTTACGATCAAAACTTTTGCGTTTTTAGAAATGCGTTGTTTTTAGTATTCCGTACCTAAAAAGTAAAAACGATACCTTATTACTATGACTGTGATAGCTAGAAAGCTGAAATTGTCTCAAGTTAAGTATTTCCGTTGCCGATATAACAACAAATACTAAAAATAAAAAAAATAAAAACATTAAGGGGGTCCCCATACAATAAACGTGATTTTTTTCGTAGTTTTTGCTCAATATTAATAACGCTCTAATATTAAGACACTTAAAACTTTCGCAGAACGTTTAGTTGTATATTACTTTTAAAAATAAAAATAAAGTAAATTTTAAGTAGTTGATGGAATGTATTGTCACTTCTTGATGGAAATTCATGTTATAGTTTTGTTAAATAATATACTTTTTTATACTATTCCCACTTTTTGTTAACTAAAGTAACAGCATGTAATTTTAGTTCATTAAAAAAGGAAATAGTTTAAAAAAGTATATTATTTAACAAAACCGTAAACATTTAAGGGTTAAACACATAAAGCAAACGCAATTTTTAAGCATTTTTTACTCGATCTTAATAAAGAGATATGAATTATGATGGTAATGATGGTACAGAACACTTCGTGCGCGAGTCCGACTCGCACTTGGCCAGTTTTTTATTTTTATTGACTGAATTATTCTAAATAACTTTTTATCACGCAAAATAATTGTGGAACCTGCTGCCACAGTCAGTATTTCCGAGCTGATACGACCTGGGGTTCAAAAGCCAAGGGTTTTGCGGATGTCTATGGGCGTCGGTAGTCATGAAAATGGCCCTGATTGCTCGTTTGTCCCGCTATACCAAAAAAAAATTCTTACGATAACCCATAGTATCCCCCAAAGAGGTTCTCCGTTATATCAAGCAGTAGAAAATTCGTCGGAATAGCAGTCGCTTCACATCGGCCTTATGTGAGTGAAGGGTCAGCTCGGGACGATTTTTATCGGCGGCAATTGATGATAAAATAAATCTGCAAAATACATTAGTCAGATATTTTATTATGATTGATGATAGATAAATTTAAATACAAAGTTTAGGAGTATTTGCCCAGTCAGTAATTGGAACACAAAACAAAGTTAGTGCTTCGAATAAACACCGTATAAACACATTTACGCCTCATTTACATAATACCAAACGTTACTGGAGACTTTGTTTATTTGTGTACGCTGTTGTCATGATCACCGCAATATTAAATGATAAGTAATTCAAGCCTACGTCCTAATATAAACAGGAAATTAAAAAAAAAATTGTATAGCTGTTCTTAGGAGTTTAGTTATAACATCGTGTCATAAGAATTATACGTTTTAATACACAGGTAATATCTACTAACATTAAATTCTTTATCACAAGCAAATAAAACATCATTACATAATAAAAAACAAAGCCGCTTTCCGCCGTCTGTGTGTCTGTGTATAATGGGGTTTTTTTAATAGGTTTCCTAGGTGTTGTCTCTCTTCGCAAATCTGCAACAAAAAAATTAAAATATAAGAAAAAAATATAAGTATAAATAATTGGCGTGTATACTTTACTTAGCCATATTGGTTCATCAAATATTAACAGTGACTGAAATATAAGGGTCACATTACACTCAAGACTTTTAGACGCTACACCCGGTGACTTTGCGATTGCATCGATGCAGTCGTACGATTTAGCGACTCTCTGCTGTCGCAGTGGAGTCATGCGACATTATCGCTATTTCGCGACTGCCTTTAGACGTTAATTGACATACATTAGCGTCTAAATCACAGAGTCTGGCGTCTTTAAGTGTGCGCTCTTTTTTTTTTTTTATGGTTGAGGCGGGCAAACGAGCAGTCGAAACCATTTTCAAGACTACCGACGCCCACAAACATTCGCATAGAGGCTATACAAATGCGCTGTCCTCCTTTCTCCTCCCACCTCCATGGGCTACCGGCTACTTACACACCGCACGATAGCACAGTTGTCACTTTGTTTTAAGTTTCGTGTAAGCGAGAGGTACCTCCCCGGTCGTGCCGGCCCAATTCGACTGCATGCAAGCATGCAGTGTGGCACTACCTCTTACTAAAAAAACTTCTAAAAAAACGACTAAATCGCCGGTCGCCGCGTCCAAAAGTCTCGTGTGTGCTGTCGCCCTTATAGACTGTCTCGTAGAGAGTATATGACGTCATAGTTTGCGAAAGTATTTGTAGAGAACTAACAACTCCCGATTATATCGATGCCGTGTAATGAAGTCCCCGGCGATACATCAGTTTGTACATGCGCAAATATCACCCAGTGAATTTACACGAGTCTACGAATTGTAGCAAAGGAATTTAGTTACAAAATGGTTTTGGGAATTGCTTGTATCTATGGATCGATTTAAGGCGCGCGGTAATAATATGACTGAGTCACGATCAAGTCATGTAAAACAGTAACAGAGTAATCAAGCGGAGCAATAACGTAACGATTTAGAGCGCTGACGACGCTTTAAACTGACAATCATAATAATAGTATATGGAGTGCTAATAGTCGGTATTAACCCACACCCATTCACATCCAAAAAAATGCTATGCAAGTATTTCCTTCCTTCTTTTCAATCACCGGACACTCGCAAGCCACATTAATCCTTACCGAATAAATGCAACAGTACTGTCTTTTTTATTAAAAAAACCGGCCAAGTGCGAGTCGGACTCGCGCACGAAGGGTTCTGTACCATTATCTACGAAAACGGGAGCTTATCTTTTGTATGGGATCAAAAAAATCACGTTTATTGTATGGGGGCCCCCTTAAATATTCATATTATTTAATTTTTTTGTATTTGTTGTTATAGCGGCAACAGAAATACACCATCTGTGAAAATTTCAACTGTCTAACTATCATAGTTCATGAGATACAGCCTGGTGACAGACGGACAGACGGACGGACGGACGGACGGACATCGGAGCCTTAGTAATAGGGTCCCGTTTTTATCCTTTGGGTACGGAACCCTAATAAAGATTTTGCTTGAAGAAAACATTTATTATGCTTGCTTAAAGATATATAATTTATGTTTCATTCTAAAGTGCTGCCAGCTGCATTTTCCTTTCGCGTCTAAGAGAATAATATAAAATGTCTTTCCTTTTTCGCATAACTCTTATATCTTAAGACTATTTCTACATTCCTCTTTTTTAGAGTATACTTAGCTAGCACATGAATAAATGAAAGAATGAAATGAATTACCTACATGTTAATACACATTAATAGTTAGTACAAAAGGATTATACAGTTTTCACCAATTACTCAATAAACAACAATATGTTCTGCTAATGATAAATTATTAAACAGTTTACATATAAACACATACGCGAATAATTAATTAGTTATTGATACAGACACAGAGCACAGTTGACACGTCTCATTAATCAACAATGTTCACTGTATGTTTTATCAATACCGTTAGCTACATCGTGCTGCCTCACAGTCTAGAATATTCATGTTCCTTCACAGATGGTAAGGTCCCCGTTTTAAATACGGAACAATTTTTTTTGGAACTCTATTTTCTCACAATTCCATTGACATTTTTAGGGTTCCGTATCTCAAAGAGAAAAAAACGGAACCCTTATAGGATCGCTTTGTTGTCCGTCTGTACGTCTGTCAAGACCTTTTTCTCTAAAACGCGTGAAGGGATTAAGCTGAAATTTTTGTCAAATATGGAGGTCAGTTACGTCTTGAGGTCTTGAAAAAATCACACTTCTAAGTTAACGCAATAAAAAGTTATAGCCATTTATGCACAAATTTTGTATGAAAACCCACTTTTTCGAAAACCTATAGGGTACTTCCCGTTGAGCTAGAATTCTGAAATTTGACAAGAAGTAAGACCTTACAGTATACATATAGGAATAAATCTAAAAATTGGTAAATAAAATTTATATCACTGGAAAAATTCTTAAGATCATGTATCATCAAGCATGTAGATCGTTTTATACTAAATGTATGCAAGCACCCGCATATATAAGTTTGTCAACTTGTCGCAGGGAAGTGTGATTTTCTCAACGTCTATTACTTTTTCTTATAACTCCCGTTCCTACGGAACCCTCGGTGTGCGAATCCGACTCGCACTTGGCCGGTTTTTTTATAAAACATACTTTAAAAAAAATAATGGTAACTTTGTGATGTAACTTTAATAAGAGACAAAACATTTTTTATGCACACCAGGATATATATGTTGTTGCTTACATGGTGCACATACATGCGGTACGTGCACCATATAAATTAAGGATTATAAATTAAATATATAAATTATTATATGAAGGGTATATTTCTTCTGATTAAATTCATTGCTATTCCTTGCTAAGCTATCTTCGGACCCACTTAATATGATTGCCGCTGTACTATATGGCTTCTGTCCATAGGGCGCACCAGTAAATGACACTGGCACATGTTTACGTATTACCGTCAGTCACTAAAGGTTTTTGTTTGTATAGTTTTGAACCTAGTAAGCGATAGTAATACGTTGCATTGGTAGGTATGGATATACGGGCATGGGTACGTGTTATGTCCAATTTCATTATACTTTACGTAATAATGAAACTGTATGCATCAACCCACACAAACACCTCCTTATTTACAACCGATAGGAATATTTTTATTTGTATTATATAACAGGTAGTGTCACACAGCACGCAGCCGTATTGGGCCGGCACGACCGGGGAGGTGCCTCTCCCTTACACGAAACCGGCGTAAAGTGACAGCTAATATTGTCGTATCGAATTTTTCTTATTCGTATTATTATTGTTTAAATATATTATAATCCAACTAATATCTATGTATTAACATTAAGACTTTTTTAAATATATTTGTTTCTACAATATATCTTATGCCAGTAGACGCTTAGTCGGAGCCCTTTATGACTATTAATTTCTACACACACACACTACATGCAAGCATGCATCCGAATTGGACCGGCACGACCGGGGAAGTACCTCTCGCACACGAGACCGGCGTATAGTGTACAACTGTGCCGTCGCATTTCGGGCGGTAAGTAAGTAGCCGATGTCCCGCGGAGGTGAGAAGAGAAAGGAGGACAGCGCATTTGTGTAGCCTCTATGCGGCTATCTATGGGCGTCGGTAGTCATGAATATGGTTCCGATTGCTCGTTTACCCTGCCCATCTTTTCCCCGTACCCATGCAACTCACAAAAATCTGCACAAAACGCAACAACGTAGTTCCTATATAGAATATCGAATTATAGACCCATATCTATATTATCATGCCTCCCAAAGTTATTTGAATCTCTAATCTGTCCCTTAATAACTCACCACAAAGGTACTTATCTCAATGATACCCAGCACGGTTTCCGAAAAGGTCGCTCCACTGAAACGAATCTCCTCTCATTCACGTCTCATCTATAGTGTGAAATCGATGCGGGGTCACAAATAGATGTAGTACCTATACACGGACTTTTCTAGCGCATTCGATAAGGTACGTCACGCAATATTAATATCAAAACTTGAAACGTGCGGCATATTCGGTTCATTGCTTGCCTGGTTCGCCTCCTATCACGTAGGTAGAACACAGATAGTAAACATTAATGGCTACGAATCAAAAACGT
Source organism: Calycopis cecrops (assembly GCA_001625245.1). Lineage (NCBI taxonomy): Eukaryota > Metazoa > Arthropoda > Insecta > Lepidoptera > Lycaenidae > Calycopis > Calycopis cecrops. Next base: position 3,348 of record LUGF01028660.1, on the reverse strand, counting down.
ATAGCACGGAGTCAGGCGTACCACAAGGCACTCATCTAGGCCCTATACATTTTTTGCTATACATAAATGATATCTCTCTTGTCGTAGAACATAGCGAGATTTCACTTTTCGCTGATGATTTAAAAATTTATAGAAAAATATCTTCACTTTCAGACTCCACTCTATGTATTTTTTTTATTATTAAATAAACATACCTATGACATTTTTTAGTATTAGGTATAGATGACATTGTATGGCTTAGTTTTAATATAATTTTTATTATTATATTTGAGTATTATTTGAATTGGTATTTTTTTATTTATTACCTTATTTACTTTAGTTTAATTTATTTAATTATGACTGTTTGTTTATGTTTAATAAAAACTAACTGGTACGTGTTGTGTCACCTATAAAGGCGCACACATCAGAATAGAATTTAAGTTTTATATAAAACTCAAACGTGACATAGCCAGCTATCAACGCACAGCCCAAACCACTTGACGGATCAAGCTGAAATTTGGCATCCAGGTAGATGTTATGACGTAGGCATCCGCTAAGAAAGGATTTTTAGAAATTCAACCCCTAAAGGGATGAAATAGGGGTTTAAAGTTTGTATGGAAAACCGTCCCTTTTTTTAAATTGAAATTTTAAGCTATTTCTTAAAAATGAGTAGAAACGTTTTAAGCGTTTTTTTAAATGTTACCATAAGGGGGTGAAATAGGGGTTGCAAATTTATTGGTAAGCCCTCATTATTAAACGGATGGACTGGTCCGAAATTTGGCATCGAGCTACTTATTAAAAATGAGTAGATACATGTTTAAGCGTTTTTTGAAATTCTACCCCTAAGGGGGTGAAATAGGGGTTGCAAATTTAAAGGAAAGTCCTTATTATTAAAAGGACGTATTGGGCTGAAATTTGGCATTCAGGTGGACGTTGTGACGTAGACATCCACTAAAAAAGGATTTTCAGAAATTCAACCCCTAACGGGGTGTAATAGGGGTTTAAAATTTGTATGGAAGACCATCCCTTTTTAAGTTGAAAACATGAAACTTTATTTTTAAGCTATTTCTTAAAAATGAGTAGAAACGTATTTAAGCGTTTTTTGAAATGTTACCATAAGGGGGTGAAATAGGGGTTGCAAATTTATTGGTAAGCCCTCATTATTAAACGGATGGACTGGTCCGAAATTTGGCATCGAGGTAGATGTTATGACGTAGGCATCCGCTAAGAAAGGATTTTCAGAAATTCAACCCCTAAAGGGATGAAATAAGGGTTTAAAGTTTGTATGGAAAACCGTCCCTTTTTAAGTTAGAAACATGAAACTTTATTTTTAAGCTACTTATTAAAAATGAGTAGATACATGTTTAAGCATTTTTTTAAATTTTACACCTAAGGGGGTGAAATAGGGGTTTCAAATTTATAGGAAAGTCCTTATTATTAAAAGGACGTATTGGGCTGAAATTTGGCATTCTGGTAGACGTTATGACGTAGGCATCCACTAAAAAAGGATTTTCAGAAATTCAACCCCTAAGGGGGTAAAATAGGGGTTTAAAGTTTGTATGGAAGACCGTCCCTTTTTAATTTACATACATAAAACTTTATTTATAAGCTACTTATTAAAAATGATCGACATTTGGATTTAGCTCTTAAAGAGGCAGCGCGTATGATTCGAGAGCTTATTGCTATAATTTTATTATTCTGCCAGGTTTCCGTAAAGAATATTGTGTACAAAGAAGTTTTGTAGGTCCAAATTTTTTACACACGCTAAACAAAAGTAAGGCCGCACAAACTATACCTAATCAATAGTACTTCTTAACGCGAGCGAAGCCACGGGCAAAAGCTAGTTACCATATATTTGTTAATGTATTAATGTGTGTACCGCAGGTTACCGTTTATAATAAATAAATATATAAATAAACGAATTCACGTTACGCGCCAAACAAACATCTAGATATTTTCTAGTCTGTCTGTCTTTACGGGCCAGTCCCAATTTATCACAGGGCTAAATGGTTAATGTTAAGCTTTTACGATTTGTATTCACATTTTTAATACTATAAAAGGGGACTTAATCGCATACTATTTTAATCTTACTTACATAGACCTCAACTTTCGACGTTTCGGCCGTAATGCAACGGCCGTGGTCACGAGTAGACTAGTAGGTCACGAGGTAAATACTTCGATTAAAATAGTACGCGATTAAGTCCTGTTATAAAATCCCGTATAAAAAAATACTATTTGATTGAGTTGGTAAAAGTGTATTACAAACACATTGCTAAGATTTTTTGCATCCAATATAAATTTGTAAGCCAACAAAGAATGGATCGCAATCTACTGCGCTCGTATCCATTTCCATTTTTAAACGCTTTAGAGTTTCGGCCCTGCTTTGTACAGGAAACGTATATTGAAAAACGCTGACGACGAGGCCAAAATTTTGTTGCATAGCTATTAAGAGCGGAGCCTAGGAATAATTAGACAATTTTGTGCACACTGTATTAATAATAATAATATCTGTGAATTGATCACACTACGTTAGCCTAGCCCTGTAGTAAGTACCGTAAGAACTTGTTTTAAGTGTAACTAAATATTATATACTTTAATGTTTTTTTTTAAATTTAAGGAATTTTATATATTTAAGATTTTTATTACAAAAATACACACTACATAGATAAACAACCATGACCAAGGTGGGATTCGAACCCGCGACCCTTGGTGCAACAAACTTTTTTAGAGAACTGCGAAAAGAAGAAATTGGAATTTATGTATGCAATAAAAAGTAACCAGAGGATTAATTAAATGTGTTGCCCGCCTTACCTTTTATACACCACATAAAATAAAGACATAACCATCACTACACGTTGGTAACGATTTCAGATAGCCTATTGGGATATTAGAAAGCATTTTATTGACTGTTGCTATTATAATTAAAATAATAATTAATGAAACTATTTTATAAATGAAACGTCATATGCAGATCTAATTAAGCTGCAACTTAAGAAAGTATAGTAGCTCCATCGTTTTAGTGCGTAGCTATCAGGTATTTAGATGTATGCGACAATATTTTATGACACGTTATGTCAAGTGGAGTTGGACAGGTGGAGGAATCTTCCCCAATCTTTAGTAAGCTTAGTGTCAACTTTGATGCGGGTAAAGCCGACGATGTGTTTATGAAAAACTTGCTGCGCCTAGCGGTTTCACCCGCGTAAATTTCGATATCGTGGAAAATCATCCCATAGCATTCCATCCATTTTTTCGGCATAAAAACTATCCTGTATTAATCTAAGTTGTCCCTCTATATGTGTGCCAAACATGATGTGTACGGTCCAACCGTACAGAGCAGCATCAGCACATTCATATATTTCGCAATCCACT
>LUGF01028639.1:14045-29601 GCA_001625245.1 Calycopis cecrops | reverse complement strand
AGTACAAAGCAAGAACACATTTTTTCGCTATTTAACTTGTTTGAAAAAAGTAATTTCGTGTACGTGTCGTACACTTTTTTTAATAGTTTCGGATTAACTGTAGGCACTTATAGTATATGTGGTCTAATTAAGTGCCTCTCGCTTTTATCAACCTAGTCTATACTAGGGCATAGATCAAAGGGCTAGAAAGGTGAGCGCGAAATACGTCCGCCACCCTCTTCAATTTTCATCTGCTACGGCAACTTGACATTTTATACCTTTTTCTGTTAACGTACTGTTATGAGCCTAAGCGGTGGAGCCTCTAAAAAAACCAAATCGAGTTTTACAGTGGAACCACCTTCGTGTATGGAAGTAGAAGGAAGGCTGACTGTTGAATATTTGAGGTTATGGGACTGGGAATAGCAGATGCTAAGGTGTTCGATTATAAGACTGAGATAAACAGTAAAGCTATCATTCACCGATGCAACAGTACGCTATCTAGGTGCCAGGGTGGCTCCTGGGTACAGTGTCGGGCATGGCATTTGAGATGCAAAACACCTGCAGTTGGTTCCTTCAGCGCTTTAATTGGAGGGCCAGACTTCTCCTCTTTGGTGGGTAAGTGCCCGGTCTCGATTGAACAGTCCCAACAACTTCATGCCTAGCTTGATTGGATTCCCGTCTCAGTCCGACACAAGCATAGGGGTGTTACTACAGGCGCATTAAGTAGCACCTTCTCCGCGCCCCCATTAGTCGCTTGCGGAGGAGGGCGCGTCAGCTCCCTCTCGTTAGCATCCTTTTGGGACAGTACTATTTTCCATTAGGAAGCCTTCTCCTGATAGGACTCATCATTGTCGAGCATCACGATGATGACTCTCGGCAGAGACAAGTCGCCACCAAAAACATTTTATACCTGAGATAATAACAGTAGTGCTGACAAGAGTTCCGCCGCAGATCTGTTCGTAGTCAGTTTCCTTTGTTCTATAAATGCCGACGTGCCACGGCACCTCGCCCGTCTTTGCATCGTCTCCATCGATGATCAGGCCCATGCCCTTTGGAGTGAGCGTGCCGCATTCTGATATGAATCAAACGTTGTGTTAGTGTTGGGGCATCAAATACTTTTTGATTTGTATTTATTATTGTTATATTTTCTTATCTCTTCTATCTATTTATTATTTAGAGAGCTTTGCCATCAAAGATGTACAGAGCCTTCTTACAATATGTTATACAGGGTTACTTTTTTGTCACCGGCCAAATTTAAAAATAAGGAAGGATTTTATATTTGCTAAAGAAAAAAATATATTTACAGATATTGATGTATTAAATAATTTAAATTTCAACTCGGTTCATAGAATGGTACGAGGAGTTATAGGCAACATAAATAATAATTCAAGAAAACACATTATACACTCCACCGTTAATAAAACAACTACAACATTTATACCAAAAAAATATCTTAAGCAATTTAGGATACAAAATAGAAGAAATTGAAGAAACGATATCGACACAAGAAAAGTACAACTTCTTAGAAAAAGAACTGATTAAATTAAGTAAATTGAATACCAAAAAAGAAATAACAAACAAGTTAGGAGAAGAAACTTAAAAATTAATGTAAAAGAGGAAGGAAATGTTAGGTAACCGAAAAGATAACAAACAAAAAATAGCAAGCATTAATAACGAGATCCAAGAATCGATACGAAAACATATGAAAAAAGAAAAGCTGAGCGTACTGAGAGAACAAATAGAGGAAACAAGTGGAATTAACAAAGGCTTAAAGCAGGTAAAAGAATATACACAATGGATACCTAACATGAAGACTAAAGACAAGAAGAATAAAAATCTAAAACTGACGGCAAAAAGACTATCAATAGTAAAGTAGCGACAGAATTTTACAAAAAAATTATATACAGAAATAGTAGACCAGCCGAAAAAGAGAAGGAAATCTACGAAGAAGCCTTGCATATTAGAATCAGAAGTTATAAAGGCTATTCAATCTCAAAAATGCGACAAAGCTCCCGGAGAAACAAAATATCTAATGAAATACTGAAACAATCATTAACCGAGATATCGATATTTGTGACGAGCCTATTAAATGAAATAATATTATCTGAACAAATACCCACTCAATGGACGAAGACAATAATTATATTAATACATAAAAAGGGGGACAAAAATGAAATAAATAACTACAGACCCATAAGCCTAATGCCGAACTTATACAAAATATTTTCTAAAATAATATTTGGCCGAGTAAAGAAACAACTAGAAGAAAACCAACCAAAAGAAGAAGCTGGTTTTCGCGCCGACTATTCAACATCATCAGCAATGAAGATACCGACTCAAGGAGGAGGAACTATATATACTTCTTTTGCTTTTTGTCAAATTTTGCGTGATTGTCGATTCCAAGTATTTAATGGGATAAGGGCGCAGGTGAGGGATTTGAGCCTGTGCGTGCGTGTGTGTGTGTGTGTTTATGTACAATAACAGTTAACAATAATAGTGTGAAAACGTGCTTGAGTTCGTGTGCGTGTGTGTGTGCCTGCGGATTGGGAAAAAGACTTAAAATATATGGTCGTGTAACAAACCTGGAGCGCACGTGTGGTACGCGTCCCACCCAGTCTCCGTACACCTCATGAGAGTCAGCGGCACTGGCGAGTAGTAGTTGGGCTTCCTGCACTCCGTGCGGACTACCGTCCCCAGCGGCTCGTAGAGGCCGCAGTCCCTGGTTCCTTCCTCCCCCTTGCGCCCGCTGATCAGGCAGCGGTAGTTGGCGCTGTGGTGCGGATTCAATTTGCATTGGACTGGAATCCATATTAATATTATAAATCCCGAAGTAACTATATCTATTACGCTGTATCGCTTAAACTAGTGAACAGATTTTGACGAAAATTGGCGCAAACATGGAGAAGATATTGAGAAAGGACATAGGCTACTTTTTACCTCGAGAAAAATATCTTGATTTAAACATAACAATAGACGTTCAATCGAAAAAAAAAGCTTCCAAAGATATTTTCATGAATCTTTATTATCGTTTGATTTTAAACTTATGGGAGTTATCGCCATGCTGAATTAGAGACAAATCGGGGCTGTATGATCGGGGAGGTAACCCATCATAGTCAGCATAAAAGGACAGCAGCTGTGCCGTCGCGTTTCGCACGTTGTTTAAGAAGCCGGTAGCTCGCCCATGGAGGCGTGTTTGGGCACGGCGCTGGCGTGGGCTAATTAAAGAAGTACTCGGGCTGAGTTATCTGATTTATTCAGATATCACTGACACAATACATTTTGCATCTCTCCGTTGTGGTGGTTCGGAGCCGAAGAAGAAAGTAGAACTCACGGAAGCGGAAACGTCACCTAAATGTCACAGTTTATTCACATCAATCAATAGTTTGCCACTGTCACTGATCGCGTTTTAACGTTCGTCAACTAGATGGCGGTGATACGCATATCTGGCGTTAACAAGGCGGGAGGAGGAAGGAAGGCAACACATTTGTATAAACTCAATGCTCCAATTGCTCGTTTGTCTCCTTACACTATATATTTTTTTAATAAAAACCAAACTCACCGACGCATTTTGGAAATCCCCCACCAAACCAGTAGCCGTCATGGCACAAGACGAAGTCATCGTCGTCGAGCCCGTATCCCGGCGAGCACGTGTAGTTGAGCAGGGCGGTCTTGTACCTGTGACCCGGTCGGGCCTTGTCGTGCCCTCTCACGGTGTAGGTCCCGTGGGTGGGGTAGGGGGGCAGCGTGCAGTAGCCAGGTACGTCGATCCTGAAGATATTTCGTATCATATAAAGTCCTTCTAGCTGAAATTCGGCTACGGTAACTCATCCTCTTTAGAAACTGGCCATCTTAGTGGTTGCGCAGATATAATTACACTCTCTATTTCCTAATTCTCCTATTCCGATCGTACGGCGATCCGACACGACCGGAGAGAAATCAGGCGCAGGACCGACGGCTTAACGTGCTCTCCGAGGCATGGGCTTTTAAGAGGTAGTGCCATGCTGCACACAATTTAGTGTGTAGCCGAACTGGGCCAGCGCGACCGGGGAAGTACCTCTCTCTCACTTAATATCGACGTGAAGTGACGGCAATGTAAATTGTCGTCGCGTTTAGTTCGGTTAGTGAGAGCTCCGGATGACCCTCGAAACTTGCCTCAAAGAAGATGGGTATACTCAGTAGGGCTAAGCAGTACTTCACACCAGCCCACCGACTGCAATTCTACAAGGCGTAGATCCGCCCACATATGGAGTACTGCTTCCACCTTTGGGCAGGGGCCCCGAAATATCAGCTAGATCCATTTGACCGTATTCAACGTAGAGCGACTCGAATCGTTTATGACCCTGTTATTTCCGGGAAGCTCGATCCTTTGGCCCTACGGAGAGATCTCGGTTCCCTCTGCATCTTTTACCGTATTTTCAATGGGGGAGTGTTCCGAGGAATTGTTCGGCTTAATATTAGCAGCTGAGTTCCATCATAGGACATCGTGACAGAACTCAAAGTTCCATGCCCACCACCTCGATATACCTAAATGTAGTACTGTGCGGTATAAGCGCCATTTTTTATCGCGTACAAAAGTACTATGAAACCAGCTGCCTTCCTCTGTATTTCCGATGCGATACGACTTAGGGATCTTCAAGAAAAGAGCATTCCTCTTCCGGCCGGCAACGCGTCTGCAAGACACCTAGTTTTGTGGTTGTCTATGGGCGGCGGTAGTCACTAACCACCTGCTCGTTTGCCACCTATATTATCATAAAAAAATGGGGGGTGTACCACCACCTACTTCCTTACTCCGAGTTGTTAATAGAAACATGTTGAAAAATCTCAATAACACTTTTGGCCCCGGGACTCGAACCCGGGATCTCACGTCTGTAGTTGAACATACCTACCACTAGACCAAGAAGTGTCCAGACCTATACCAGAAACAGGTATTTGAATCATTTACCTATACTGCTTAGTAAAAGTAGTTAATGACTTCAGATACTAAAATCTATATATAATTTGTTGCTTATTGTAACAATCTACTCACATACTGACTTCGTCTGCTTGGCATAACTCAGGAGACTCATCAGACCCATCGACGCAATCCTCCACCTTTACAGAATATCTCGTCAATTTGGCCATCACATTATTTTACGTTATAAACATTTTGTTTTCAAATAATTGTTTATCACTGCTTTGGCTGTCGCAGCGGTTGTGCCAACAATGTATGCTACATTTTTTCTCTTGTTGATGCTGCTCCTCCATGTGTTGTCCTAGCATTGGGATCGTTGAGGGAGAAGCCAGAGTGAAACCGTAACGCTCAGATTGGCGTTATAAATGGTACATAAAATTTGAATGTATAATGCGTAGCAAGCTTGCACGCTAAAACTACTTATCCAATGATAATTAAACTTTGTACACATAATCACAGAAATATTAGAGAGGACACAGATTACGATTTATTTTAAAAAATGCTAGTGAAACCGCGGGAAAAAAGCTAGTAATATTATTAAGCTAATGAGTGTCGAAGTTCTCAATTTTTATGTTTCCTTGACTTGGTTCATCCACATCATATGAAAATGTTTGACATGTACGATTTGCGATACTAAGGATCTAGTTAAATATACTTTACTACTACTATTGCACATAGAGTTCAATTTGAATTCATGTTCCAACAGATTCTTTACATTGAAGATGTAAACGCCACCTTACCCCATTGCACTTGGAGTCCAGTTTCAGGCAGGCCCCGTAGGCGCACCGGAACTGGTGCTGCCGGCAGGTGGTATTTGCGCATTCACTGAGAGTCTCGTCGCTGCCGTCGTCGCAGTCCCTCGCGCCGTCGCACCGTGCGGAGATGGTTATCGCGCTACCGTCATTACACGTGAAAATATTTCTGTCGGTAAAGTTTCTTCTCTCTATTTCTTCCGTTTCTGTTTCCGTTTTGCTATACAAAAACGGTTTTTTTATAGTAAAAGATCGCAAACGACCAGTCGGAGCATTGACTACCGGCGCCCAGGGATATCCACATCGATGTTATACAAATGCGTTCTTCCCTTCCTCCTTCCCCTCCATGGGCCACCAGAAATACACACACCGCACGGTACGCTACAAGCCCAGATACCTCTTAATGTCGGTGTCGTCTTGGGACAGGTACACCCGGTCGTGCACACCCAATACGGCCCAATATGCGACATTGAGGGCAGTGATAATATTAACGTAATCATAAAAAAAAAAATACCAACCACCAAGTAAGTATTAGTTTCGTAAGTAGCTATAAAAACTATATAGGCAGTACTTGTTGTGTAAGAAGTAGGGCACAGTGGGATATCCCACTCAACTTGGAGCAGCCCGACTGGGGAAGGACCTCCGCCTTACAGAAGATCGCAGCCAAATAACACTGTTCTTCGACAGTGTTGTGTTCCTGCGGTGAGTAAGGTATCCAGAGCTCCAAAGGATTTGTTGTGTTGATAGCGGGGGACCGGTGATGCATAGACACGGTCGCTAGTCAGTGCGGGCGCGGAGTGTGGGCGCAGCGATCAGTGAGACCCAGTGAAACGGTGCGTAGCTGGCCGCCCGCGGGTCAGTAGAGTTCCCGACCCCGTTAATAACTTAATCTCCGCCCTGGGAGGCTGAACTGCAAACCCGCGAAAAATCCTTGCTGTAGCGGTCGTGCCGGAGAAGGAGACCGGGTGGACCCGGCCGCTGCAGTAGGGGGGGACTGGGGGCCCTCTCGTACGCTGCGTCGACAAACCGCACTACCTGCACTGTCCTGCGGCAGGTCAGCATTGCACATTGTCCTTTAAGCTATCGACACAAAAAATCCTCACAATACCTTTTTTAAAACCCCTCCAAAAATGCAAAAAGAATAAAAAGGATAAAACGTTTTACAGCGGCACCCCTCTCCACTCCAGTGGACTTTTGCAATGTCAGGGGACTCCATGCAAATCTTAGCGCAGTCCACCAACATTTCGAGACTGCGCAGCCGACCCTTTTTTGCTCAAGGAGACTCAGATATCCTGCCCGGCCGATACATCATACCTGGTTTACCCCGGCTACAAACTCGAACATGCGTTCTTGAGACGCGCCGGTGTATGCATGTTTGTTCGGGAGGATATCTGCTGTCGCCATCTTCATCATTATGAGGACAGAGACCTGTTGACATTGTGGGTGCGCGTGGACTACGGTGACCACACCACGTGCCTATACAGGTCTCATAGCGATGACAGGGAAACAACACGACTCTTTGAGCACCTGCAATTGACGACAGACAAAGTTCTTGAGCGATACCCTTCCGCGGAGTTGGTGATATTAGGAGACTTTAACGCCCACCGCACTGGCTGGCTTAGTTCTCCGTCCACTGACTACGCGAGAAAGTGTGCTCACGAATTCTCACAACTGGTACATTCTCCAACAAGAATACCTGACATGCAGGACCATACAAGTTCTTTATTGGACCTTCTGCTGACCCAACGTCCGGATGGGTATGCCATTTCAGTGGATGCATCACTCGGCTCGTTCGACCACTGTCTCATCCGGACTCTAGCACCGTACGCGCGTCCAAATCCACCTCGGCCACCTAGCTTGCGGCGTATGTGGCAGTATAAGTCAGCTGACTGAGATGGATTGCGACAGTACTGCGCATCGTACCCGTGGAGCCAGTTTTGCTTCATATCAGAAGACTCCGACACCTGCGCAGCTGCTGTCTCTGAGACGATACTAGTGGGTATGGAATATTTTATCCCAAACTCACTAGTGGCTGCGGGGGCAAAGAAACGACCGTGGTTAAATCGGCCCTGTAAGGCTGCTCGACAACTCAAGCAAGCCGCATACAGGACTTGAACCACGGCTCGAAATGACCGCGATCCCAATCTCTCTGATGTGAAACGCAAACTAAATGCTTTCCCGAGGTCCACTAAACAAACAATTGCCAGAGCGAAATTCGATTTCATCGGCAAAATTGGTGAGAAACTAGCTGGCTATCCCTCTGGGAGTCGTGCCTTCTGGTCACTCGGCAAGGCTGCCGAGGGAAACTTCTGTCAGTCGTCCTTACCACTACTGCAAAATGCCGATGGCAACCCAGCCCATAGTGCAAAAGCGAAGGCCGATCTCTTAGGTACACTCTTTGCCTCAAACTCGACTTTGAACGTTGACGAAAGCACCGCTCCACCTACAACCGTGTTGCGGATACTCCATGGTGGAAGTACATATCTCCCAAAGAGATGTCCGCCGGGAGCTGCTCAGTCTTGATGTTCATAAGTCGAGTGGGCCCGACGGTATACCGGCAGTGGTGCTCAAACAGTGTGCTCCTGAGTTGTGCCCTGTGATAACGCGAATTTTCGCACTTTCTTACCACTCCAGGCAAGTACCGTCGTCGTGGAAGACCGCCAACGTGCACCCGGTGCCCAAAAAGGGCGATAGATCGGACCCGTCGAATTACAGGCCTATAGCTATTACCTCCTTTCTCTCCAAGGTCATGGAGCGTGTGATCAACACGAAGCTCTTCAGAAACCTAGAAGAACACGATTTGATCAGCGACCGTCAATACGGTTTTCGCCACGGTCGTTCGACTGGTGATCTTCTAGTGTATCTCACACACCGTTTGGCTTAAGCCATTGAGAGTCAAGGTGAGGCATTGGCAGTTAGCCTAGATAATATAGCGAAGGCGTTCGACAGGGTCTGGCACCGGAGCCTTCTGTCGAAGTTGGCACCATACGGACTACCTGACGGTTTGTGCAAATGGATTGCTAGCTTTTTATCCGGCGATGCATAAGAGCCGTCCTTGACGGTAGTTGCTCCGATAGCATGGATATAAACGCTGGTGTCCCGCAAGGCTCTGTACTATCTCCAACGCTGTCTCTTCTGCATATCAATGACATGCTGTCTATCGATGGCATTCATTGCTATGCGGATGATAGCACTGGAGACGCGTTCTACACAGGCCGTGCAAACATCCCTCGTTCCGTTGTGGAAGAAAGTCGCGAACAACTTGTGTCTCGAATCGAGAGTACCTTATGTGAAGTCTCCGATTGGGGTCGGGAAAATTTAGTCCAGTGTCGACATATCCCGCGAGATCCAGTTCCGAAGTCACCTAGAAGACAAGGCCAAGCTGGCATCTAAAAAACTCGGTGTGCTAAACAGAGCGAAGCGGTACTTCACAACGGGGCAGATACTGCTATTGTGTAAAGCGCAAGTCCGTCCCCACATGAAGTACTGTTCCCATCTCTGGGCGGGAGCGCCAGCATACCAGCTTGGCCTTTTGACTCGGTCCAAAGGAGAGCTGTGAGACTTGTCGACGATCCTATATTTTGGAATACTCCGATTGTGGAATGAACTCCCTGCCGAGGTTTTCCCACAGGAATCGAACCCGGAACCTCACGTCCGTAGTTGAACATACCACTAGACCATTAAGTGTCCAGATCTATACAAAAAATAGGTATTTGAATCAGTTGTTTACCTACACTGCGTAATAAAAGTAGTTAATGACTTTAGATACTAAAACCTATATATTATTTGTTGCTTATGTACTGTAACAATCTACTCACATATTGACTTCCTCTGCTTGGCATAACTCAGGAGTCTCATCAGATCCATCAGCGCAATCCTGCACCTTTACAGAATATCTCGTCAATTTGGCCATCACATTATTTTACATTATAAACATGTTTTCAAATAATTGTTTATCACTGCTTTGGCTGTCGCAAGGGTTGTGCCTACAATATATGCAACATTTTTTCTCTTGTTGATGCTGGTCCTCCATGTGTTGTCCTAGCATTGGGATCGTTGAGGGAGAAGTCAGAGTGAAACCGTAACGCTCAGGTTGGCGTTATAAATGGCACATAAAAAATAAATATGTAGTTACAATCAGGATAAAGAAGATTATCAAGTTTTTTCTTTCAGCATGTATGTTAATAAATTTGAATGTGTTTGCTACACTTGCACGCTAAAACTACTTAACCGATCATCATTAAACTTTGTACACATATTCACAGAAATATTAAAGAGGACACAGCTTACGATTTATTTGAAAAAATGCTAGTGAAGCCACGGAAAAAAAAGGTACTTAGTAATAATATAAAGGTGAAGAGTGTCGAAATTCTCATTTTTTATCTATTTCCTGGTACTTGGTTCATCCACATCATTTGAAAATGTTTGACATGTACGATTTGCGATTTTGGTGCAAACTTCTCTAATCTTTTGAAAATATCCTAAGGATCTAGTTAAATATATTTTGTAGAGTTTTCAACTTTAACCTATTGCACATAGAATTTGAATTCATTTTCCAACTGATTCATACACATTTTAGATGTAAATGCCACCTTACCCCATTGCACTTGGAGTCCAGTTTCAGGCAGGCCCCGTAGGCGCACCGGAACTGGTGCTGCCGGCAGGTGGTATTCGCGCATTCGCTGAGAGTCTCGTCGCTGCCGTCGTGGCAGTCCCTCGCGCCGTCGCACAGTGCGGAGATGGATATCGCGCTACCGTCATTACACGTGAAAAGGGTTCTGTAAAATTTTTGATGATAAATAATTTTTTTCTCTCTATCTATCCCTTCTCTCGTTTGTTTCCCTTTCGCTATATAAAAACTGGTTTTTATAGTAAACGAGCAGTTGGAGAATTGAGTACCGGCGCCTATGGATATCTACATCGATGCGGTCCTTCCTCCTTCCCCTCCATCGGCCACCATAAATACACACATCACGGAACGCAACAAGCCCAGCTATCTCTTTATGTCGTTGTCGTCTGTGCGAAAGGTACACCCGGCCGTGCACATCCAATACGGCCCAATATGCGACAGGGAGGGCAGTGATAATATTAACGTAATCATCAAATAAAAAAAAAACAACCACCAAAAAAAATACGGCTGCAATGCAAAACGATACTACGTGTAATATTCACCTTACAAAATTTAAAAAAATAAATTTGTATTAGTTACGTAAGTAGTTATTAAATCTATATAGTACCTACTTCTTGTCTAAGTAAAACTTTTTTATTTAGGTCTTTAAAAATTAAAAGAAAAGTAAACAGAAGGTTCTTTAGACAGAATGGTCTCTGACCTGGGAATATGTGAAATCTTTGATGTGAAATGGACGCGGAATGAATTTAATATACGAGCTTGGCTGAGCATTATTTTGGAAATAACCTATTTTTTAGAAAGTCCTATAAAAGTTTAATGCTATCAGTGATGTTTAGTATACTTAGAGTTATTTGAATTGTCTTAAACTTAGTGTATTGCTGAGTAAACTACCAAAGTAAATAAGTATAAAGTTATGTTCTAGTTATATTTTTTGTGTTTCATGCATTCATCATCATCATCATCATGGACAATAGGAATGTAACTATTTTAATATTGCTCAACTTTAGTAGTGCGTTTGATACCGTAGGTCACAAAATATTACTGCTTTTACTCCAAACTATTAATATATCGCCTGAAGCAACGGAGTGGTTTAGAAGTTTTCTTTAAGATCGCCGGCATCGCATAAAACTACATAGCTCATTATCAACCTAGAAGAAAATCCCTTTCGATGTGCCCCAGGGTAGCGTGCTGTCACATCTCCTTTATGAAATATTTATTAACAATATTTAGTAACTCCATCTCTCTACATACTATAACCCTATTCCTACCACATGTATGCAGATGTTTTGCAGATTTTTAGACGGACGCCTACATATCGTATCTCAAACGCCATTAGTAATTGTAATTTCAATCTGAATAACGTACGCTTTGGTCTAAACTTATGCCCCGAAAATACACATACCTACTATATATATTCGGTAGCCGGCAACTGATTTTCAAAATTGGAACGAGCTGCCAAATATTATCGTAGGGGAAAATATAATACTTTATAGTAAATCAGTCAAAAATCTACAATAATTGCTAAAGAACATTCTTGGTGTATTGTTTTAACTAAACTATCTTTTGCACAGTCACTTGTACCACCTATTCTAGACTACGCTGATGTCTGCTACTGTGATCTTAGTGTAAACTTTCTACACGCTCTGGAGCGCGTGCAAAATCCATGCATTAGATTTATTTTCTGGATGCGTAAGTATAATCACATTATCAAAATAGATTACCTATTCTTTAACATCTTTTTTAATCCGCTTTCTCCGTCATATTTAAGAGAAAAAAAATATTATCTAGGTGAATATACTTCAGCACTTCGTTCCTCAAAAAAATTAACTCCCTTCTCTGTTCATAAAACTTATTTCTATATGTAAGTATTTTTTACTGTGCTTTACCTGAACCAGTTCAGAAATTGCAATCCATAGTGATTTAAAAAAAAAGTCTTAAAGTCCACCTTTCTCATTGCTGTATCAACCCTGTATCTTATTTTAACCACAGATTTAGAATTGTTCTCACTCGTGATTACATATACGTACATTGTACATTCTTCCTAATGTATTTATATATTGATTGTAATAATACTTATATTTTATATCTCTCTATAATTGTCTCTTATTATTTATATTCTATATAATTATATAATATTTATGGGTTTATTTATTATTGTATTGTGTGTATGTATATATGTACATATTTTCTTAGTAATAATAAAAATAAAATATGACGTACTGTTTGTATGTGTGTAAAATATTCCAATATAAATTAATAAAATTACTTTATTGTGCCAATCCTACCTGGTGTTGGTAAACCAACATGTTAAAGAATATTATTATAATATTAGCAAATATCTTGCATCTAAGTTCATGTTTAGTTTTTACATGTGCCAACACTGTCAGTTTTTGTATCTTTCTCTTCCTGTGTAACAAGCTAACGAATTAGACATGTGAATGTTGCTCCCGTTCTTTTATTTGGATCAAGCCCCTAAATCTTCAAACCTACAGTCCGCTGCCTGGGCAAGGAACCTTTTTCCAACACCTGGTTAATTTCGCTGTATTATCTCACTTTGTGCACCACGCTAGTATTTAGTTAACTTTTTATTGTTATTTTGGTACAAAATAAAAAAAAAATATATTTTTATTCTATTGTATCTGTCTGTGGAGCATTGAATTGAGTTATTTCTGTTCTATTCTATCGTCTACCTTGACATATTCCCTCCAATGGAGCGCAAGAAACTTATACCCGTACCAACGTGATAGTACCTACACCTGTCACTTATGTCGCTATTATGTGGTACCCCCAGCCCTTATTGGCTTCTGTATGACCCTACACCACCTCACAAAATCTTAATGTAGAATGATATCAGCTCAACTTACGGCGGAGTATCCGCGTATATACTGTCAGTATTACTGAGGCATTCCGGCAGGAGCTCGTCGGAGTTGTCGGCGCAGTCCTGGACCCCGTCGCAGGCGTAGCTTCCGGCCACGCAGGCGCCGTACGCGCAGCGGAACCCGTTGGAGGGACAACTGCAGAAGATCAACAAAGATATTATAATAGCGAAGGTGTCGCAGTAAGTTAATGTCCCATACATATTTGTAAGAGTACGTAGAGATGTCCAATACAGCTTTGTAAGAGTACGAATATATGCCCAATACAGCTTTGTAAGAGTACGAAGATATGCCCAATACAGCTTTGTAAGAGTACGAAGATATGCCCAATACAGCTTTGTAAGACTACGAAGATATGCCTAATACAGGTTCTTTGTAAAAGTACGAAGATATGCCTAATACAGGTTCTTTGTAAAAGTACGAAGAAATGCCCAATATAGGTTCTTTGTAAGAGTACTTAGAAATGCCCAATACAGGTTCTTTGTAATGACGAAGTGCCTAATACAAGTTCTTAGATAAAGGTAATACCACGCGGCATTGTGGCCGAATTGGGCCGGCATTGGGAGGTACCTCCAGTTTACCTGGAGTAAAATGACAGCTGTCCCGCGTTTTGTGGAGTGTGGTGAGTCATGAAGGGGAAGAGGAGGTATGGCAACGCATCTGTATAACCTGTATACGCATTTCTATACTGGTAGGCAAGTAAATGGCCTTGACTTGCGTTTCCCCTGTTTACTATAAAGTTATGAGGTTTTAGTTCAACTCACGTACTGTTCCTGCACAGGTCTAAGGTCTCGTCGCTGCCATCTTTACAGTTCTTGACGCCATCGCACTTGGCATCTAAGTTGATGCACGAGCTGCTGAGGCACTGCCATTGGTCTTTACTAAAACATCACAAAACTTTGTGAAAGTTTGTATCTTCTTGTAAATCCAATGTTTTATTGGTGTGGGTGTGTAATAGTGTGATGTAGTGACGAGGACGAAACTAAAAGTTTTTAGAATCACGGCCACTTGTAAACAATATAATAAAACACTCCCAGTGACCCCCGAGGTATCTAAGAAAAAGTCCAAAAGTTCACGGGTCATCTACAGGTCGATTTTAAGGTCGTTAACGAAAATATTGAATTCTACATTAATAACAGAACCTATGTATACACATTAAAAAAGTCTAAGCAGCATTTCAATTTTACAAATGTGTTTTCGCATTAAATCCTTACTATTTCTTACCAAGTAAGTTATACCTATGTAAACTTTTTTGATCTAGAGGACATACTGGCTGATTATAAAAAAATCATTTAACAATTGTTTTTTTTTTACAAATTCTTTGCGAATGCTTTTATTTGAATTTTACAGCGTTTTATTATATTTTGTATAAATTTTGTGATTTAAACAATAATTTGAAAACAGATTTAAATAATTTGGACTTTAAGACATTTTTAGGGTTCCGTATCTCAAGGAGAAAAAACGGAACCCTTATAGGATCGCTTTGTTGTCCGTCTGTCAAGACCTTTTTCTCTAAAACTCATGAAGGGATTAAGCAAAAATTTTTTCAAATACGGAGATCAGTTACATCTTGAAAAAATCACACTTCTAAATTAACGAAATAAAAAGTTATAGCTTAGCTATATGCACAAATTTTGTATGAAAACGTACTTTGTCGAAAACCAAAAAAATATCGGGAACATCCCGTTGACCTGGAGTTGTGAAATTTGGCAAAAAGTAAGAACTTATGGCACATATATAGGAATATATCTGAAAACTAGTAAATTATATGTAGATCATTGGAAAAATCATTATCAAATTATAACTGTAATTGGTTGCCTACTAAATGTGTGTGAGCAACCGCTTATATACGTTTGTCAACTTAAACGGCAGGCGTTAAGTTACAATAATTGAAAACCATGCATTACGTTTTGATTACTTAACCCTCGGTGTGCGAGTCGGACTCACTTGGCCGGTGTTCACGCCAGATCGTGACGTCACTCGCTCCCGACAATCGGGCGCTCGGGCCGGCCGCATTCAGTCCGTTCGATGCGTTTGGCTCGCTTACACGTTTCATTTATGCTTCTGCGCAGATAGCTTTAATAGTGCTTTCGTAGGAATTACCGCTAAAAATTCATTTCGCTTGTTTCGTGTCGGCTCAATATAGATATACATGCTTGTCGGCTCATAATAAGAACAATTATTTAATAGCTATAAGTGTGGTGGAGTGTTCGAGAGACGCGGCACTTTACTTGGACTTCAGGTGAGTCAGCTTATCCCATATTACCCGAATTCCTTTCTCAGCCCTTCGTGTGACGATAGCCATACGGCGTCGTCATCTTATTTGGTCCATTCGAACCGGATTTTCGATCTTTCGATCGATAGCCAC
>LUGF01028639.1:0-13124 GCA_001625245.1 Calycopis cecrops | reverse complement strand
CTGTAATTGGTTGCCTACTAAATGTGTGTGAGCAACCGCTTATATACGTTTGTCAACTTAAACGGCAGGCGTTAAGTTACAATAATTGAAAACCATGCATTACGTTTTGATTACGGAACCCTCGGTGTGCGAGTCGGACTCACTTGGCCGGTTTTTTTTATTTACAATAAAATTATTACAATTATAATATAAAAAAAAACAAATCATTGATAATTAGTTACACTGTATACAAAAGACCAAATGCGTCAATCATAACGAAGACTACGCGCGTGCGTGCGCAGCAGTGATGTGATGGCCATCAAGGCATTGAACGCTAGCGCACGTCATAACACGTCATTACTTAACACGCAATACACCCGTTGTTGTTGACCGAACAATTTTTGTGTTTCACGTGAAAATGAGTGCTTACTAATGGTGGAGGTATTTATGGTGTTTAATTTGTAATGGTGTTGTTGACACCACCCGAAATTAATAGCCTTTTAGCAATGGTTACAAACAATAGATACAAATGCCAAGATATCTACTAAGTACTAAATAAAAAAAAATAAAAAAAACACATTGTGAAAAACAAAAGACTAGTATAAATGTGCTAGTTTTGTGTAGTGAACGATTGAATCCATTTCAAGCTATTACTTAGTTACTGAGAAGTAACGAAATAAATTCTTAAACTCCTAACAAGTACGTTAGTTATTTCGTCGATAGTCCCGATTGTTAAAGACACGTAAAATACATAAATTCTGTTGACTGTCTCCTATGAAATAAATAACCATGGTTAATAATGAAAAATGACATACATTTGAATCAAAAACAAGCGCGATAACTTCGCCTAGGAGGAATCAATCACCTGGTACATTTCGCGACGGTGACGCCGCAGTCCCCAGCATTCATAGGATGCATGATCACGCCTATGAGTGATTACTACAGGCGGATATCGGAAGTATCAAAAATAATATTAAAATAAAATAATAATTATTAAAAAAACAAAAAACCCGACTGCAAAAAATAACCACTAACTAAAAAGGGATAAACAAGTTCTATAATTTAGTGTGTAGAGTACCTATACCGTTCACCGTACATTATATTTTATTCGATACTTACATAAACAACAGATATATTTTAATGCATTAAAAATATAATTTATACGTTAAAAATTAACGCAGGCGGGACAAACAAATTACTCAAATATTGACAGTAATTTAATTAGATTTCCACAAAAGGGTATAATTGATGTTCGACTAACGCTAGATACAGATTGTACTAATTGTAGATTTGTTGTCCCGCCTGCATTATTTTTTATCGTATAAATTATATTTTTAATGCATTTAAATATATATATGTTGTTTATGTAAGTATCGAATACAATATAATGTACGGTGTACTGTATAGGTACTCTACACACTAAATTATAGAACTTGTTTATCCCTTTTTAGTTAGTGGTTATTTTTTGCAGTCGGGTTTTTTGTTTTTTTAATAATTATTATTTTATTTCAGACTTTTTGGTTTTTTTTTTATAAATAAGTGGTCCAGTTTAGAATGCTTAAAGTAGGTACCTCTCACAATTTGTAAGTTAGTAAGTTTTTTAACTTTAAGTTCTTCTTATTTTCGTTAAACGTTACATCTTTCTTTTGAAATTGAAACTGCAAGTTATATATACTTTTGGAATTGCCATTTAAAACCCTTCATTTTGATACCCCACTTGATGGGTTTGGTAAAAAAAAAAAATTTACCTCACAATGAGGGGTCCAAAATCTTTGTTTTTTATTTTTTTATGTACCCAGTGTCACTCGCGCTATCGAGACGAATCTAACGACACCACATACGTTAAAATCCTTCCAGCCGTTCAGGCTGTAGCAGGGAACATAGAAATCTACATACATACATACATACATACATACATACATACATACATACATACATACATACATACACTTGAAAAACATTACCCTCCTTTCTGTGGCAGTCGGGTAATTAAAACTTTTTTATAGTTGACGTTACAAATAATTTACCGGTTTTTATGGGTGCTCTAGGTTATTCCAAATTCACATGCTTCGGTCCGAAAAACATCATAATCTCACGCTGTACAATGACTGAACTAAAATATTATTCAGAAATATAGCATCTATCCATTGCATAGTTTTATGACTAGGATTAAAGCGATATTGATATTTACCCGCATGTAATCACGCTCACAATTTCGGTCTCATTTGACGGCGTAGAACTGAAAAAAAGAGGAATGATTATATGATTCTTTGCTCATAAAATTTCTTCGTATAAAATTGTAGGTAGAATAAATCTTTTTATCTACACTAATGTTGTAACATTCTACTTATGTTTCCAATACTTGACTTATAATGACTACTGTTATAGCTCAGACAACAAAAAACTCAATTTGACATTATGTTATATTATCCAAATCGATATCGTAAAATCTCATTATAACACTGTGTGAGAGCGAGAGGGAGAGAAAAATGGTGAGAGAGACGTATGTCAAAATCCTTAACAGCGCGCGCTCGCTCATGATTGGCCCAGAGCGCTGCAGCTGCGCTCTCATTGGTTCAAAAGAGACAAAGCTTTACAAAAAAATGAAAGCGAAAATGTACGTCACAGATAACGAATAATCTACTGTTTAGTAGAAATTTAAAAGTAAAGTCATGTGATTTTTTCACATTATATTTCAACATTGAAGCTAGTATTTTAACATTGAATTATAAAAAGTATATTTTTACGCGCCGCAATTTTTGCAATCAAATTAAAGTATTTAATAAAAATATTTATTTTCAAGAACATTTTAAATTGTCGGTCAAGCAGTCGTCGCCACGTCGGTCGGTCAAACAGTCGTCGCCTTGTCGGTCAAGCAGTCGTCGCCTCGTCGGTAAAACAGTCGTCAGTCGGACAATACACCTACCTACTTACGCGTGAATTTAATGTTTCGCAATGTTTGATTAATTGATTAATTGCATTAGTGAAGATAAATTAGTGTATGCAACTGCATATAACACGGGTATTAAAACACTCGTTAGGTACTATTTTGAAACTCGCTAAAGCTCGTTTCAAAAAGTCAAACTCGTGTTTTAATACCCTTCTTTATATGACAGTTGCATAAACTACTATTTTATATCTATTTATTTTTATTTCTGCATAACGAAATACACAATCATTAAGGGCTGCGCTTAAAGTTAATCTAGTACTAGTCTAAAATGTTAATCATGTTGTA
Organism: Calycopis cecrops; assembly: GCA_001625245.1. NCBI lineage: Eukaryota > Metazoa > Arthropoda > Insecta > Lepidoptera > Lycaenidae > Calycopis > Calycopis cecrops. Next base: position 9,910 of record LUGF01028639.1, on the reverse strand, counting down.
CTGTAGCTTATGCCGACTTACGTCGGCACGACTGGTGTGGTAACGCTCGCCGACACCGCTGCTATGCTGGGGCTTACGCCGGCATCACTGGTGTGGTAACGCTCGCCGACACCGCTGCTATGCTGGGGCTTACGCCGGCATCACTGGTGTGGTAACGCTGGCCGACACCGCTGCTATGCTGGGGCTTACGCCGGCATCACTGGTGTGGTAACATGGCTCGCTGACATATTTTTTGCTTTTAAGAACCTTCCTTCGCCAAAGATATATAATGGAGTGATTTCCTTTTAAGGGAGTATATTATTACACTGTTATGCATTTTCCCTTATATGTGTAATAGTCATACCATTCTTTTTTCTTTTTTTTATCCGTTATGTATGTATCTTAGATTAAGTTTTACAACTTACGCTAATTTATCATTAATATATATTTTTTTTCTTTATAAATTATTGTATAACGTATGACAGTGTAATAGGTATTTTTTAAACGAGCTTGGCCCATAACTCTTTACCAACGCTGCTACTTCTGTTTCTCCAGGATCAACAGAGGCAACCACAACGACCGTTTGATAAGATCTCAGGGAGCCTTAGCTTTTTCCGAGTCCTAGGCTCGGAAAAAGCTAAGATATAATAGGTATATAACTAAATAAAGATATTCTACTATATTCTATTCTTTTCTATTTTTAAACTTACTTAATTTCTTCACAACGATCTTCATCAGAAAAATCTACACAATCGACGACACCATCACACCTCTTGCTGTACTCGATACACACTAAATCCGAGCATGTGAATAGGTCGTCTCTGAAAAACATCACTTAGTCAAAATGGTAACACACCTATATAACCTCTATGCTGTATATATCGGTAGTCATGAAAATGGTTACCATTGCTCGTTTGTCCCCTCATTCTAAAAAAAAAATCTAGTTTGCGTCTGTTTCTCGTATAATCTTAAAATTTATATTTCTTGTGTGTGTGTATGTCACTGAACTCCTCGAACGCCTGGACCGATTTTGACGAATTTTTTGTGTGTTGAAGGGGATTAGAGAATGGTTTAGATGGCGCTGTAGTCGGTATCTTGAATATACAATAATGTAGGGTAAAGTAACGGGTTGGCAGTCCGGCCACGTTCTTACACGTTACCTTGACAACATATTTTAACCATGATAACAATAATGACAAGACAACGTCTGTCCGGCAGCTACTTTTTATAGAATGTATATATCTTTATATAATATGAATCCCACCACAAAAATTTCATGTAAAACGTTGCCAGGACGATCACATAAGGTTTGCCCTGTGAAAAAGATATCAGATCTCATGTAGAGCCAAGCTCCTAAATCTACACGGCCTAACTGTACCGACCCTATACCGAACTTTACAAATTCTACATAACAGTAAAAATACATGGCTTCCCCGCTTCGCTACCGTCGTAGAGGTGATGTGAATGTTTAGTTTCTGAAGAAAGTAACGAAACAGCCAAGCCAAGGTCTCTTATTCTCGCGTACCACCTTGTTTCTTAAGAGTGAAAGAAAAACTTTGTAAGTTGTTAATAGGTGGACAACTCACAAAGTTCACTATTAAGAACTAATTCACTATTAAGAAACATAAAGATTACATTTGAATGTCATACGTAGAGTTGAGTTGGAGTGGAGTCAGCGTCGAGTCGTTATAATGTGCGAACACCTTTAATGTAATTTCCGACGTAGATACGTTTACGACAGCCACTCCACCACGTTGCCTGCTATTTTTGTCGTCCTGTTATCCGACCCGGGATTCGAACACGGGACCTCACTTGCCAAAGCCACAAGGTAGCTGATTATTTTCCGCCCTCCACTACGAGAAATACTTTATAAGTTACAAGTAGTCCCGAGTCAATACGAGTAAATGTAAGAAAGCCGTTCAGCTAATTTGGAAAGAATGCTCTTATAATATATTGTTTATTAAAGTGATGTATTTGGAGCCTTTCCTGACTATCGGCGCCCATTATAGACATCCGCACAGAGGCTATACAGATGCGTTGTCCTCCATCTTCCTCCCTCTTCTCCACGACACGCGTCAGCACAGCTGCTATTTTTCGCCTGTGTCGTGGAAGCGAGAGGTACCTCCCGGGACGAGTAAATCGGCTGCATGAATGTATGCAGCGTGGCACCTCGTATCAAACTATTTACTGGAGGGTAAGTCGCTTCGTAACGTAGCGGGTTACGGTGTAAGTTTGTCCCTTGTGGTTTTTCTTTAATTAAGTATTTTTTATAACCTTCTTTAAGTTATTGTTTAGAATTTTTTTATATATACCGTCATAATTTAAAATGTCCTACCGTAGGACATCACACACTGGCGAACTTTTATGCAATAACTTTGAGGGCCAATATTTTCTATTCTCAGCGATTAATAAGATACTAGTGGCCGCCCAATGGTCGAAATTAGGCCATTATCTATTTAAATTATTAGTATCTTGATATAAATTATGTTATTCAAATCATCCATAATAATTGTGTGTGTGATATACTGTGTAAATGTGTCAATTAATGCGTGGTAGTGTGTGTAATGTTTTATATATTGATTTAATGTACTTAATCTTCTATATATAAATACGTGAGGCAAAAACTTTAGGAACATTTTTACGAAAATTGCGCGGATGGTTGAGAATGAAATTTGTGCACTCTTATAGTTTACATGTAAGGTAAATGTAGAACGCCAACATATTTTAATATTAATGCTCATAAAGTACTTTAATTTAATAAATAACTCTCTTACACGAGACTGGCGTAAAGTGACAGCTGTGCTGTCGCGTTTCGTGCGGTGTGTAAGTAGCCGGTGGCCCATGAAGGTGGGAGGAGAAAGGAGGGCAGCGCATCTGTATAGCCCCTATGCGGATGTTTGTGGGCGCCGGTAGTCATGAAAATGACTCCGGCTGCTCGTTTGCCCTCCTATATCATAAAAAAAGAAAAAAAAAAATTAAACTTTACACACACTACCATGCATTTGAACATTAATATATAAGATACGCGTTTATTATTGATGAAGTTTCTATATGTCTTTTGCAAATGTTGAAAATTCTACTCGTTTACCTTAGTTGCAATGTCATATCATCTCATTTGATAATTAGTTTTTAATTACAAAAAAGTTTCACTTAGATCGAATATCGATCTTCGCGAGTCCACTAGTAAGTATAATTATTGAAGAATAATAGCGTTCGGCACTTCTCCTACACATAAACCACATTATTGTAGTTTGATACACATAAGTGTACCTATCAAATTTTGTACTGCGTCCGCGCAATTTTCGTAAAATGGTGTCCAAAGTTTTTGCTTCACTCATCAACATATAGATAGGCAAATGGTTTAAGATAGAACAGTTAGCATACCCGCATGTTGTTCCTGTACTGTCTTCCTGAACTTCACGGGTTAAACGAGAAACTGGAACATAATAAACGTGCATATTATTTTTTTTTATATGATAATTTTTTAAGTTAACGACCAGTTAGAGCCTTTGAAAGGCTACCTACACCCATAAACATCGTCATAGAGTTTATACAGATGTGTTACCCTCCTCCCACCTCGCCCCTCGGAAATTCACACACCGCACAAAACGCGACACAGTGACTGTTCGCCGGCGTCGTGTGAGCCAGAGATGCCCCTGTATCGGCGCAATTGTTGAACTGCTGCATGGCACTACCTCGTGTTAGAATCACTAGCTGTACGTTACGCGCTTGGCTACGTCACCAACAGATAAATTAGCATGAATTACAATATGTATATAAAATTTATTGGAACGACAGTGGCGCCATCTGTGGAAAACTGGTTTGTACTATAAAAAATGCATCCTAGCAAGAAAGAACTTGAAGATACAAATCTACTATCATATTATTTACATATAAAATGTAGACGTTTATTTTTAACAAATATGTATTTAAGTTCTATAATTTATTTCTCGAATCAAATCATAATTAAAATTTACCATCTCTCTTAATCCAATGTCTTGTATGATAGAAATCCGCAAATTCAGACCTCTTAGGTTCCTTGACCTCTAAGGAAACCAGAATTTGCACATAGCACAGTATAAAAATGAGCACACGACACATTTTACCGACGCACACATAACTACTACCGGTTATCTCGAGCGGTCTTTACGAAATATGACGATAGCTTGGGGGTCGACGTTGGCAAATCTATACTAATATTATAAAGAGGAAATGTTTGATTTTTTGTTTGTTTGAAATGAATAGGCTCCGAAACTACTGGACCGATTTAAAAAATTCTTCTTTCACCGTTGGCAAGCTACACTATTCCCGTGTGACATAGGCTATGTTTCATTTTCAAAAAATTAGGGATGTTTACTAAAACTTGAACAATCTAAAAAAAATAACAAAAAAATTCCTTCAATCGCGTGCGCTGCGAAAACTATTAATGATAGAACAAAATGATGTATTACAATTTTCCAGGACACATTACTATATAAAAAAATTGTCACGACAGCATGTCTCTATCTTTTACAGTTACGTCCCAATAAGCGCCTTTTATTAAAAAAAAAAAATATACCACCGCTAGAAAAGGCTCTTTATTCGTACCTAGGTATTGATCCTTATCAAAATAAATAAATCATTATTTAAGACTACTTCATTATCTTCATATCACCTTTTATAAATGATTCGATTCGGATATTCCATTCAAAAGATATCACCAGTTTAAATAATAGAAACATTACGATGCAAATGATTTGACCGCTTTCATCAATAAAAACCTACCAGAATTAGTCCTAAATCAAAAACATGCTCTTGAGTCTATAGTCGTGAATATACAAAAAATATCTTTCTTGGATACGCCAGGCGGAACAGGAAAGACGTTTCTTGCTAATTTGATACTTGCTAAGGTCAGAGAATCAGGGAAGGTAGCAATAGCAGTTGCTTCCTCCGGAATTGCTGCAGCCTGCAACTCTCTTGAGAGGTGACAAAACTTCTCATTCTACTTTTAAACTTCCGCTATCTATAAATCTTGAGCAACAATCTAGATCTTCTATCCGCAAAAACGGGCCTCTAGGTAAATTACTACAAGACACCTCATTAGTTATGTGGGACGAATGCACGATGAGCCATGGAGCTCATATAGAGGCCGTGAACAGAACCTTAAAAAACCTCAGGAACACTCCGCAGTCATGGGCGGGATGGGATTACTTTTGTATTTGCTGGAGATTTCCGACAGACTCTCCCCGTTATTATCAGAGGTACGCGAGCAGATATCATCAAAGCATGCTTGAAATCGTCTCCCTTATCGACTTCGATTGAAACTTTGAAATTAAGGAAGAATATGGAGCTCATCTTCATGGAAGTGACAGTGATTTTCCACAACAACTGCTAAAACTTGGAGAAGGAATTTTCCCTGCTCCAAATTTAAGCGGATATAGTGACATTATTCTGGATGAGTCTCTAGGCCAAATACTCCATTATTTGGGAAATTTAATAGATGCTGTATACCCTGATATCGAGAATTTGCACGAAAAGGACTTTCATTAATTGTACTCTAGGGCAAAGGTGTCACCGATGAATGATACTGTCAAAGAAATAAACAATCTAATCGTTCAAAAAGTCAGCTGTCAGATAAAAAAATACAAGGCGATATACACTGTAACTAATATTGAAGATACAGTTCATTATCCACAGGAATTTTTGAATTCCTTGAACCCTTCTGGATTACCACCACACGAATTGACGTTAAAAATTGGACCAATCATGCGTTAGAGAAATTTAAGCCCTAAGCCCTAAGGGACTAGGTTGCTTATTAAGGAGTTAAAGGAAAATTTAATTGTAGCGACAATTATGACCGGCCCAGAAGCTGGTCAACTAGCTCATATACCGAGGATACCGATGATCCCTACTGATTTGCCAATCCCTTTTAAACGGCTTCAATTTCCGGTAAAAACATCTTTCGCGTTAACAATTAAAAGGTCAAACCTTCGAATTAGTTGGGATCCTATCTGCGAAAGAATTGTATTACTCATGGTCAATTATACGTTGGCCTATCGCGGGTTGGAGCCCCTGAAAATCAATTTATTTTGCTGCCACAAAATAAAACCACATCAAATATTGTTAACAGGGAGGCTCTTACTCAATAAATTAAATGGCTTTTGTTTTGCGGTTAGGGCCTTTTAATAATTAGTATAAGTTTAAATAAAAAAAAAAACCGGCCAAGTGCGAGTCAGACTCGCACACCGAGGGTTCCGTAGGAACGGGAGGTATAAGCAAAAGTAATAGACATTGAGAAAATTACACTTCCTTGCAACAAACTTATATATGCGGGTGCTTGCATACATTTAGTATGAAACGAACAACATGCATAAGTTGGTAATGATTTTTCCAGTGATATACATTTTATTTACCAATTTTTAGATTTATTCCTATATGTATACTGTAAGGTCTTACTTCTTGCCTAATTTCAGAATTCTAGCTCAACGGGAAGTACCCTATAGGTTTTCGAAAAAGTGCGTTTTCATACAAAATTTGTGCACAAATGGCTATAACTTTTTATTGCGTTAACTTAGAAGTGTGATTTTTTCAAGGCATCAAGACGTAACTGACCTCCGTATTTGACAAAGATTTCAGCTTAATCCCTTCAAGCGTTCTAGAGAAAAAGGTCTTGACAGACGTACAGACGGACAACAAAGCGATCCTATAAGGGTTCCGTTTTTTCTCTTTGAGATACGGAACCCTAAAAAGAAAAATGACAAAAAAATAAAAGTGAAAAATAATATACAAAAAAAAAAGAACAAATAAAATATTAAAAACAATGTAAATACAAAAAACTTAAGAAAATATATTCACAAAAAAATTAACAACTTATTTTTTTGTTTTCAATGAATGTTATTTTTTTAGAAACTCACTGTAACACATTGTATATTTTCTTTTATTATAATATTATGCCCTTGCGAAGCCGGGATGGGCTGCTAGTTGATAATAATTTGTTAATTTGGTGACATACGAATTTCACGCAAGCATCTGGGCATCCCTAGATAGAAATCTGGCTTTCTTATCGAAACAAGGTGCATTGTGTAAGAAGGTCTGACCGGGTGTCGGGTGTAGTAGTTTTGAAAATTCTATCTTTAGGCAAGAAAATGTGAGCAGTTAAAGTGGTCCAAATCACACACATCCTTTTCAGTGCTCCCCACATTCCATTACTGTGCATGAATAATATGTCAAAATGTTCTACTTATATTGTTTTTAATTTTCTTTTTTTTTTTGGGTGATATGCCCACAGCAGAAATAAAAATAAAGATATACATAAAACGTTTTTTTTTAATTTGTGTGTTTCGTGTACCTATACTGTTTGATCTGTTTGTGTTGCGTTGAATAAACTAGTTTCTTATTATATTCTATTTTAGTATTCAGTCATCTTGTAAAGATTTCAGATTTGTAAAGTTCCCATTATTTTGGTTTATTATCGTAGCCAGTTTATTTCGGTTTATCGACAATTGTTTAGGGTTTGTGCGTCTAGATTGTCACAAATGGGAGCAAGGCACGCCTTACATCTAAGAAGTTTATATAAGCAACTAGGATGTTAAATAAGCAGAAGAATATCTATTCTTTATTTCTCTCTTGCTATCCGTTTATACTCGCAAATCTATATATATGAAACTCAAAGGTACAAAGTGGGTACAAAGATTAGGTGAAATAGTGATCTATCAACGCATAGCCACTGGACGGATCGGGCTGATGTTAGTTACTATACATATTTTTCCGAAATAGCTGGACCGATTTTGTGTGCATATTGGGTAAGTCTGAGAATGCGTCAATATGTATTTGTCATCTCGACATTTCCACGGGATCGAAACTTACGCGGGTGAAACGGCGGGGCGCAGCTAGTATATCTATAAAATTATGATTTGATCCTTCGTATAAAAATTAGCTTCATTTTTAAATAAATGTTTTGTTACATAAAAGATTGTCGACAATCAATAAAAACGAAAATCTACACGAGATTCTGACCTGTAAATCCTGTTTTGACTATTGAATTAATTTACGATATGATTATAAAACTTGCACAGTCCGAGCAGAAAACCTGCAGCTAGGATTCCGTACACCATAATGATATTCGGACAATAATTTCATTTTTTGTTTATTTTATTTTTTATTTTTATTTATTCGGAAAACTTACAGCTAGTGTGGACAGTTTTTACAATTATAAATTCGTGAAGGCCAATTAAAAGTTTTAACATACATTAAGAAGAATATGTAAGACGTTCAAATGCGGTTAGCTTAAAGGCACTTCCTTCCTTCCAAACAAGTGAATTTGAGTATCTACACAGTACAATGACTAAAATACATTATTATTTTTTGCAATACAATACATGTAGGTAATTATGTTAGATGTGAGTGAAAAAGTGAGTTTACAATAATTATGCCCTGATCAAATTTTGAAAAAAAAAATTGTCGTTCAATAAGCGTTTTACATTTTTAGTAGTAGTATTAAAAAGATCTATGTCAAGATCAGTGCCCGTAAGATTCTGTATAATAATAAAAAAACCTACTCGCCCTCAAGATGTATGCATTCTGTCTATAGTTCGTTTTTGCCGGTTCCACATATAAAAGACCAGGTTTACCGAACGATGAAGTATTTGTGCGTAGGGTAATCATCTCTAACAGTTCCGGACAGTCAACGCTTCCGTTCGCCACATTCATTAGATAGCATAAGTCAGCTATATCCCACGTGTTTTTAGAGGCAAGAAATGGAATTTCCTACACCTATCATTATAATTTGAAAGAAATATTTTCGCTTTAAATTGTAAATATTTTAAAAATCGTGCCTGAATTCTCTCTATCCTATGTATGTAACTGCTGTAACGAGGACTTCATACTTGTGACGCATACTCAAGTGACTTCTCACAAACACACAGTTAAAGTATTTTGAATGTTTTTATGTTAGTGAATTCAGATGATAATCTAAGTACAAAACCCAGGGCCTGTGAAGCCTTTTTAATAATGTTATCCACGTGTTGGTTAAATAGTAGTTTGGTGTCAAAAGTCACCCCTAGGTCATTTCGCTAACTTTTTGGTCAATAATAGGAAAGATGACAACATAAAGGGACGTAGAATGTTTAAATTTCTATAAACAGCTGTTCTAGAAGTCAATAATTACACTGCACAATAAAACTTATAGGCGTCAGGTAAATGAGTTCATTTTTCATTCATTACTCTATCATTTTCCATACCGTTATAATATTGCACAATTCGAGTTTGCTACAACAAAAAGTCTAGGGACGTCTCTCGCTTTTTGAATACTTCTAAACCTTAGGTCGGATTAGGTCTATCACCGATATTTTGCGGAATCTTAAAAACAAGCTTCACCAACGTAAGCTGCTGTTTATTTTTGACTTATGACCTTCGACGAGTGACGATCATCTCTAAAGTAATATAATACGCGGAATTAAACATAACAAAATATCAATCTTAATAAACCAAGTTCATGCAAATTATTATACAATCGAGCAGTCAGAACAGCACAGCCTTTTTGTGACAACCAACAACGTCCATAGACATCCACATAGGAATTGCCTGCTGCTGCCTGCTCTCTAATGGATGTCTATGAAGTTAGCACCGCCATTTTGAAAAATAAAAAAAAAATGTGTTAGGTTGTGCTAGTGCTGGGCTGACTTGTGCCGCAAACCGTAGTTCGATAACTCAATTAGTTTATTAGAAAATCGCAATTAAAAATTAGTCGCAGCACCGCCATTTTGAAAAATAAAAAAAATAAATGTTATGCTAGGTTGTGCTAGGGTTGTGCTAGCTTCCCCCTCGACGGATCTCCACCTTGTCGCGGTGAGGGGGCTTAGTAGCCGTGGTTTGAGCTTGCCTCCCACGGTGAGCTAAGAGGGATCCCGGGTGCGGACGCGTGGGGTGGGCTTTGCCGAGGCCCGCTCTGGAT
>LUGF01028593.1:67950-80900 GCA_001625245.1 Calycopis cecrops | reverse complement strand
AATCAAAACAATTGTCTTATTAGAGCGCGTGCCGTGCACTTGTCACAGTGATGAATCATACAGTCAAAGTTCAAGGCCAAGACAAAATCCCTGCCATAGATAGACTTACAGAAACAAAAGAAATGTCATAATATTTATTTTCTAAGATAATAAAATTGAATGTAATAGTTAATGATTGACTATACGCAGTAACTCAGTCAAATTATGTTTTTTCTTAAATCATTATTTTTATTTAAGAACCTACCAATTTATATTGTTTTGAAAGGATAGAATTCTGCCTTGAACTTAGATTTTGTTACACGCAAACTTAGATTTTGTTACACGCAATCTATATATGTATACATAAACAAAAATGTTTTGATTATGATATTAAATATAGACAACCATTTCTAATACATGACTTATAGTTATCAAAATACTATTATTTTTTCCAAGGATGAAAGTCACCATGTTATAATTCCAAGTTCCGTAATTACTAAATATTTGTTACATTATCCTACCTATATTCCTATATCGAGCAAATAATAATCAAACAACCTCATTTTTTTAAAGAAATTTCCGTGTCTACTATATTTGTTACTCTGTCATTGTCGCGCGCTTGCCATAATTACCATATTTGGAATTTCGCCGAATCTACCGTTGATGGTCGCCGCCGCGGACCGGGCGGAGACGGGGAGGGGTAGCGCGGCCGCTTGGCGCCAACCGTCGCGTCGTCGTGATCACTGATCGTGACACTCGTGAGTTCGTGACAAATAACGCGCGCGCGCGGTCGCGCTTGGAACTACTTGGAAGCCGAGAAGTAACAACGTTATTTTGGAACGTTGTTATTCTCTAAAAAGTCACGGTGACTTTTGCAGGCACCTGATCACCGTGCTTTTTCACTGTGACGTTTTTTATCACCCATCTCTAGTCAAAATTAAACGACTATGAATTTGCATATAGATTCCGACTCAGCAAGAGTGCTGTGAATGAATTAATTACATTAATACAACCACATTTAAGTGTAACATCTAAAAGGTAAGATTATTTTTATTAATATGCGCAATATTTAATAAAATAACATACCTATATACCTACCTAAAATATAAACCTACATATTTTGCTTTTGACTTAAGTAGGTATCTACTCAAGCTTGTTTGGTAAATGTTTTTTTATGAGGCACTGTCCATAATTTTAATCAAGGTAATCTTTTCCAGGAACCATGGTGTATCACCTCTTCATCAAGTGCTTTTAGCGCTAAGATTTTATGCACTAGGGACAATGCTGGTGTCGGTGGCAGATTTTATTCGAGTCTCAATAGCATCTGCTTGTCGCATAGTCTCAGATGTATCCAAAGCTACAGCAAGATTATATCCAAATATTATTTCAGCAGAAACTCACAACAAGACTTTTTCAATATTGCTGGATTTCCCAGAGTACATGGTGTCATTGACGGCACTCATATATTAATACAGTCACCAAGTAAGTAGTAGTATCTATATGAATTTATTTATACTATAAAATGTGTGTTTATATCTGTAAATAAGTAGGCAGGTATGCTTATGTAGAAAATATTGTCTGTTCTTTTTACAGATTCCAACATTGGAGAAGAATTTAGAAACAGAAAAGGATTTTTTTCAATTAACGTGCAAGTTGTTTGCAATGCAGCATTGATGTTCCAAAATGTAGTAGCTCGGTGGCCAGGATCCACTCATGATGCCACTATATTCAATCATTCGGATTTAAAAAGTATCTTCACTACTATAATATGATATTAATAAAGAAAATATAATTTATTATAATATTTCCTTTATTAACTAAAATTTGTCTCCTAACAGGTGCTTGTGAACAAGGTTTACTTGGGAATCGTTGGCTGCTTGGCGATAGTGGATATCCCTGTAAATCCTATCTGTTGACACCTTTGTTAAATCCAATTACACGGCCAGAACAACAGCTATATAATGAGTCACATATCAAAACAAGAAATACTATTGAAAGGTAAGCATTATTTATTTAGATTTATTAGTACTTAGGTAGTTATTTAGTTTCATACATTATAGACAAATGTAAAGAAATAACTATACATACTTACTTATTGTTTACTCTTAATGCAATTTATAAACTATCATGTATTTGCACAGGAATAAATTATACTTAATAAGCATGATATAAAAAATGTCAACCATGATTTACTGACTAGAAACAGGCACAAGACAGATGTACCAGTTCATATACTTAGCTGAGTAAACTTATTTCATGGGCATTGTATAAACCTATTCAATAGAATCCCCGAAATCATTCAAAAACTTTCAGATACTGAATAAAAAAATTTGTCTAATGTTCGTGTGATATAGGATATTAATATACCTATAAGGTTATATAAAAACTGTGCTGTTTCTGTGATTATTTATACAAATGAGAATTTCTGTGATAAGTTCTTTATGTATGTATATTTAAATACACAATTATGATTAAAATTGAATTGATAAGATCCTCTGTTTCAATCGCCGGTTCTTCATAGGCTAGGGTTTACCTATAATACTAGATTTGATTGCTGGTGTACAAAAAGTCATTTTTATAATTGTATTTTATTTTAAAACATAGTCTTTCATTTAATTTTTGCTATTTTCATCAAATATTGTATTAAGTATGCGATTAATTTATCAGATCCAGTAGTATATCATACAATTAAATATTTACACATATTAATCAGTATGTAATAAATAATTAGGTAAATATTATGAATATATATAAAAAAAATTCATTGCAGATGCATAGGTGTATGGAAGAGAAGATTTCCTGTAATAAGCTTAAACTGCAGATTAAGTTTAAAAAACACACAAGCTGTTATAATAGCCACAGCTGTGCTACATAATATTGCCAGAGCTATGAATTTGGAAGACCTAGATCCGGAAATATCAATTTCTGATGTGCCACAGGAAAATATACCACCCTACTCTAACATTTCCTCAGAACATGCCACAGAACGCCAAAATCTTATTAATAATTTTTTCAATAGATAGGTGTAATATGCAAATAAACCTTTTATTTTTTGTTTGGATTAAAACACAATTACAATTATTTAATAAATTAAAAGTATATTTTTAATATTAATGAGGGCGAACAATGTTTGAATCATATATCATTAAGAACTATAGACTCCCATAAACATCCACATTGTAATTATGTAGAGACATGGTGCCCACCATCTTCCTCCATTACATTTCTATCATGCCACCATTAATCAAATTGCAAGAAACTCTCCTGTCACTATTATGTATGTACACACTGTATTTATAGGAAACAAAGTTAATAGAAAATACACACATCTTTTGCCCTAATTGGGTAGGCAAAGATAACAAGAGTGCCACACATCACAATCCTTACATACTTGCCTTGCTTCTAATAGAAAATAGTGTTCTGATAACCTCCTCTTACTGAAATTCAAAGTAAAATTTTAACCCTGGTTGAACGCTAGTACAGACCAGAGAATAACTGGAATGTGAATAAAAGGTACCTCTCCAGTTGTGCCAACCCAATTTGGTTGAAATGCAGCCTACATAATATTCTATATTTATCACTGAATTATTAATTTGAATAATTGTTCCACAGATTTTCATATTTATTTCACAGATTCATCAATAAAATATATATATACAGGCTGAATGACAAAAAAATTTACATATTGAAGGAAACGATAAGTAATGTAACATAAACCAATATAAACATATGAAACCAAAATATTGGTTATGTAGTACAATGTAAACACACAGAATTTAGTCCAATATTTTTTAGTTAGTATGGTCACCTTACTTGCGGCGCCGCGCGTGGACCTATGAACGCGTTATCGAATCTGATGAAAAGAAAAAGTAATTAAACGCTTACCTCCTCACGTGCACGTAACAAACACTAGATATTGGTAAACTTATTAGGTAACTTAAGCAAAACTTAACATTTGTTCAAAATGTTCACCTCCACGCGCAATACAGAGCTCGGCACGTTTACGCATATTAACATTGACCCGGTTTAACACAAAGGCATCACTTCGAACCTTATCCAAAGGCTGCTCTTATTCTGGATTTCAGTTCATCCCTGTTGTTGTACTCCGTAGCGTACACAAGTCTTTTCACTTCTCCCCACAAATAAAAGTCTAACGGAGTTAGATCGGGTGAGCGCGCCGGACACGCAACGGGCCCATCACGACCTATCCAATTATTTTGAAAATGATTGTTTAAAAACTCGTTATTTTGTAAGAACCACCGACAGAAATTGACCCCGTGGTTCAAGGTCGTTTAGCCCAAGCTCGTTTAGCCCAAGCTCTTGAACGGGTCGAAAATGGTAAGGGTGTAGACCTTCTTGGTGTAGCACATTCCACACGGTGTATTGCGATACACCAAACCATCTCGCAGCATTTCGGGTGGTTTACAGTCCCATCCAGATGCTGAATCAGAAAATAAATTATTTATTATTAAGTTTAGTTCAGTGGGGTAGGTATTTAAAAGAACAAAAGAATTTACTGGAGTTGATGCGATATTCTTACTATATAAAGGGGAAGAATTTTTTAACTTTTCTGCCATGTTTTTTCCTATGCAGGTAAAATGATTATTAATTAAGTTTGCAGATTCTACAGGTGAAGTGGAGAGCATAGTAAGTTTGTGTAGGTCATTAGGTTTATTTTTGTTTATGTAACACAGTGATTTAATGGTTTTCCAAAGAGTTTTAGGATTTTTTGAGTTATTACAGATTTGAGCTTTCTCATAGTTATTCTTGAGTGTTTTAATTATTTTTTGACAGTAGTTTCTATAGCGAATGTACGTTATTTTTAGTATATTATTATGCGGATTATTTTTATATTTAAAGTATAATTTGTCACGGTTATGTAGGCATCGTAGCATTCCTGGTGTTATCCAGGGCTTAATGCAACGTTTTCTACCAGGAATAGTCTTAATAGATTTATTATTATTTAACGCAACATTATTCTGTTGACCAATGTCTCCGTAGCCTGGTTTGGATCTTTCATGTCAAATATATCTATAACTGATGTATTTAATTCATTTGAAGTTGCAGTATAATCGTAAGATATCTTTGTCTTTAGAGGTAAAGGCTTAAGTTGTTTTTGGAGACTTAGAAGGACAGTAGAATGGTCAGTCGGTGCGTTGGTCAGTACCACGGATTTAGTTGGAAGAAGCGTGTTTAGCATCATGTGATCGTAGCACATTTTATCACGAGTAGGAAGTCTATGAGCCGGGAGTAGGCCGTGATATGACAGTGATAAAAGATAATTATGCGAATTGGGATCTGATGAATTAGGTTTAATGTCTATATTTATATCTCCAGTTATTATATAGAAATATAGAATACAAAGTTATGTGGTCAGATCATTTCCCCCTCTTTATTGAATGTAATATGTCATTGTTGACAGCTAAATTACCGTGTAAAATAACTATAAATAACGCGATAATATGGGGCCCCATAAATCATAATGAAATAACTAAGTATACGTTTGAATGTCATAAGCGTCTGAGATTACCTAATTGATTTACCTAATGAATTTATTAAATGTGCTGACCATCACTGTAATAATCATCAACGCCGGAATATTCTTGACACACTGTACGCTGACATAGTGAATGTCTTAAGTAAGGCAGTGCAGGCTAGTCGAGGAAGTAAAAGGAGTATAGGACTTGGGTCACGCATAGTTGGGTGGAACCTGCACGTTAGTGCTGCTCACAGGGCGGCAAGGCTAAGTTTTATTGAATGGATACGGTGTGGTAAACGAAAAACTGGTTTGGTTTTCAATGACATGTGTGAGAACAGGAGGACATTCAAAGTCATCATGTTTAAAATGGTGCTAAAACCATCAGGACCAAATTAAAATAGACATTGTTGCTAAGTACCACATGAAAAACGATTTTAAAGGTTTTTGGAAGAGTACACAAAAACTTAGCCCTCGACTGGCCCTCCTGTGAGCGTCGATGGCGCGTGTGATACAAAGAGCATAGCGGATATATTTAAAGACCACTTCTCCATTATATCTCCGTTGGGCAGCGTGTTGCGGGAGCCCAGCGCTGGGAAACCGTAGGACCTGTGGAGACTAGATTTACTGCTAAAGGTATTGCAACTTACATTAAGACAATCACGAAAGGCAAATCCCCTGGGCACGACGGGCTCAGCGTTGAGCACCTGCAGCATGGTGGTCCGCACATATATAGAGTGCTAGCTATGTTTTATTATGCGTGAGCCACTCCTACCTGCCAAACGATTTAATGAAAACTGTGGTAGTGCCTGTGGTGAAAAATAAATCCGGTAGCCACGGTGATAAACATAATTACAGGCCTATCTCCTTAGCTACAATCGTGGCCAAAGTACTTGATGGTTTGCTTAATACACAGCTAAATAAATATGTGACCTTGAATGATAATCAGTTTGGATTTAGGCCCAAACTGTCCTCGGAAAGCGCCATACTGTGTCTGAAGCATACTATCAAGTATTATACCAGCCGTAATACTAACGTGTATGCATGTTTCCTCGACATGTCGAGGGCATTTGACCTGGTGTCGTATAGACTATTGTGGAATAAATTACGTACAAGAATTTACCTTTGGAACTGGTAAACATATTTCAGTTATGGTATACACACCAGGAGTGCTATTCTGTAAGTGTCATTTCACAACTCGAAAGCTGAATCCGCGGTGAGAACGTGAAATGATATTCTGTAAAACTCGATCGCGCATCTAGCGCCACAGAAGTGAGTGTGGCGGTGAGATGAACTATCGAAAGTGAGATTTTGACATTCTTTTCTTACAATTGGTATTCTGTAGGGTTATTTCCCGAATATTTCGACGATCACTTCACCCGCGAATCTCGAATTCACTTGTCAAATTAAAAGTTACTCAAAAGAAAACGAGATTAAATTTGAGGTTGAAATAATATTTTTTTTGTAGCGTCTACTTAAACTAAATTTACATAGTTTTTTTATTCTTATTTCTATCCCATTATAATATGGCTAAACAGTGTGTGCTTAGTGCATTATTGGAGGAAGCTAATTATTTGGACATTTGTACAAGTCGTCGGCAATCACAAAATATTAGATCGTAAACTTTACTAACCACAAGCAAAGATTACATCGGTGATTATAGGCTTTCCGAAGATTTAATTATAACCTTACAAGAGAATATTAAATCCCTAGTAAAGGAACCACATCGGCGACGAGGATTGTCAATCCGCGTTAAGGTATGTAATTACTTCTTACTTGATCAGTGAAGTAAATAGGCAAGATAAGTATGTCATATTACAAATGTAAGCACAGCAGTAAGAGGTGGTGTCACGCTGCAATGTAGACGAGTGGGACCGGCACGACGAGGAATCATCTCGTTCACATGATACCGCCATGTTGTCGTGTTTAGTGCGGTTAGTGATTCACGGTGGTTCTTTAGTGACGGTCGAGGAAGGCAACCCGTCTGCATAATTATGGAGACGATTATCGTGGGTAGTGGTATCTTATAGATGCTATAAAAAACTAACGTAATAGGTGTCTAACATATTAATAATCTTATTTAACGTGTAGTTTAATTATACCTACTGTTTGATATTTTTTTTCCAGTTACTATGTACATTACATTTTTTGGCGAGTGGCAGTTACCAGAGAGTAATTGGGAGAAATGTTAACAATTATTTGTCCCAGCCATCGGCGTCTCGATGCATCCTCCAGCCTGGTGGAAGCTCTGGCCTACCCGAGTATTGTAAGGAAGTACATTAGATTTCCGCAGAATGCAGAGGAGAGGCTGGCATTAAAGGCAAAGTTAGTTATTAATATTAATCCTACTTCCTACTAATATTATAAATGACAAACTTTGTAATTTGTTTGTTACTCATTCACGCAAAAACTGCTGAACCGATTTTCTTGAAATTTGGCACACACATAGAGGATAACTTGGATTAACAAATAGGATACTTTATATCGCGAAAAAATGTTGCTATGGGATGCCATGGGATGATTTTCTTTTTCCACGGTATCGCAATTTACGCGGGTGCGCAGCTAGTTAATTACATATAAATTCTATCATTGAGAAAATAATAAAAATAAAACAATTAAAATATACATTTTATTTATAACAGGACAAACGACCAACCGTAACCTTTTAGTGACTACTGAGTAGGTACCGACGTCCATAAACAAACGCATTATTGTATTGCAGGTGCGTTACTCTCCTCTGTTGCCCTGCCCAGTGGCCCACTGAACGTTTGGAGGCATATGAAGAGCTTAGTTTACGACATGTCCCCTGTGCAATCAGTTGAAGAGCTAAGAATTCGGATCGTAAACGCAGCTGAAGAAATAAAAAATAACTTATCGCGTGGTGTTGTAAAAACTGAGCTAAGGAAGAGAATGCGTATTTGCATAAGAAATAGAGGTTCACACTTTGAAAACGAGCTGTAAAAAATGTTAGGAAATGCTAAAAACAATTTAAAATGTAGATATATAATTTGAGATTTATGACATTTCATCCTTATTAGTTAAGTTTGCTAAGCCCAATTTACGCACCTAGTCTTTTTGTTATCAATTTTTTTCAAATTTATGACAGTAAGCGTAACAAATTATACCTTGTTGGATAGCCAGTAATGTGTAGATGTTTTTAAAATGTTCCGCCGTCTAAGTTAGTTATAGTTTTTTTTTAAAAAATAAAACTTTATTCCAAACTACATGGTAAGATTCACTTAAAATGTGGAGTTTAAGACGTCTCATTTCAAAATGATTAATGTTTTTATTTATTTTAATACTTTTTGTTATGTACTAGACTATGTTCTAACGTAATAATAAATAATAATGGAAAAATATGCAATAGTTTTTTTTTATAAATTTTTAAATGCTATATAACCCTACTTTAAAAAAATAAAAAAAAATATTTCTCCATACTGGTTCATATTTGCCCTATACATAATACACTCCTTACTAAAGTGTTAGCTAGTGATCTCATCTACATCTCCTTAACAGGATCGTGACATATTACCAGTCACCCTGTATATGTCATTGAATATGTTAAGTATGCTAGTGTATAGTTCGATGGGACAGTTAATACTAAGAAGTTCCTCCAAGTTGATAGATTTTAGTTTCTCCCGTACAACTGTATTTTCTAAAACTAATCCTACATCCCGGACATTAGGGGAGCTATTGGGAGAGCTATGGAGATCAGGCATTACATTCCACTGTATGGAGGCGGCCACATAATAATGATCAGATAATTTATGCTGAATTACTGCGGAATTTATTGTAGCGCAAGGTGAACGAACAAAAATATGGTCTAAACAAGGTTCTGTTACTCTATTTCCCATTAATTCCCTTCTAGTTACTGTACTAATACCTTTGCTAAATCAAAATTCAGAAAGAAAACTGTCGTAATTAATAACAATTTTGTCAGTGGTATTAATTAAATTAATATTTATATCGCCACAATAAATATTTTTTGAACTGTTAGGGATATTAAACAATAAACACTGTAAGTCCTCTATGTACTATGATATTCCTTTTGCATTTTGCATTTTAGGTGGCCTATACACGGCTACAATATAAATGTATTCGTCACCATACTTGAATCTCAACACCACGCTCTCGGCTGCCCTCGCACACAGCACGAGCGGCGGCGGGCACTCCCGCGCAGCCAGCTGCGTGCGCGTGTACACGAGCACCCCGCCGCCGCTCCGCCCCGCGCGAGTGCAGCTGTGAAGTTCAAACCCCTGTATATGATAAAAACACAAATACTTAAAATTTATATTTGGCTTGGTTAAAACAATTACATCCAATTTGTTAATATTAGTGTTTAAGGTGACTAGCCATTCACTAAAGTGTTTCTTTATGGAACTTATATTTGTATGTAATATGCTTAGATCTAATTAATTATTTGGAGATTCGATGGATTTTATCCATGGCCTTAAACTAGAATATATATTTTCATAAACTAAATTGTTATCTATAGAACTGAGATCATGATCTGTGAATGTTGCGATTGCGAATTCCAATGCGAGCCAGACGGCGCGTAGGCTCGCCGCGCTGCCCGCCGCCCCCGCGTTCCCCTCACCGCTCGCGCCGCCGTCGCCCGCTGCGCGAAAACCGACAACAATAATTGACGAATTTTTGCCTTGTTTACGTTCTGGCAACCTGCGAGCTCAAGCAATCTCTTCAGTTGGTAGCTTCAATTCCTGACCAATTTTTCTTACTACCTCCATCGTATTTTCATTGGGGAGTTGTTCCACACCCGCAATTTTGATGTTGTATTTGCGGGAAGATTGGTCAAACTCTTGTAATTTTTGCTCTAATGCAGCATTACATTTTTCCAGATTAACACAACTGTTGGGGTTAATTCCCCATGGTAGTTTACTTTCAAGGCCTAAACTGTGGCCGAAGGGATTAATTAAAACTCCGCAAAACTTTTACGCGTGTATTCAATCCACCATTTTTGCAAAGAAAGGGCAGAGACATAGACAATGACAAATGACTTAAACTATGACATAGACAATTACAAAGGTATAGACAAAGGGGAATGCAGCTCCGGTGCCATCTGCATCTTTACGGGCGATATGGCCTAAACAACAACGATTGGAAAGGTCGTACATACTTGTCTCCATTTTAGTTACTTTGGCCTTCATGGCCTCCTGTTCCGCTAATATTTTATCATATTTTTCGGAGAGCATGCCAATGGACTCCTTGATACCGCTCAGCTGTTTTTGCACTCCGGGAATAACACTAACCTTCTTCAGGATTTCCTTCAAGAGTTTATCGTGGTTGACGTCTGACTCACGTTCCTCCTCGGACTCATCTGCATCGTCCTCCTCACAGTTGTTACAGTGCAACCTTATTATTCCTTTCTTCATATCGGCAGCTAAACCACGAACACAAGCACGGTGAAAAGTTCCACCGCACAATTCCTGGCAAACAAAGTGCGAGCCCCTTTTAGATATTGCTTTTTTACATTTTAAACACTCCATTATTAGTTTTCAGCACGATAGGTAGGTATAAACAAACGACAAAATGGCGCAAAAGCTTGCCGCAGCCAGATGGACGCGCGCGCAGCGCGGACGTGTTTACCTAACGCCGCCGCCGGCGCCGGTTCGAGCGAGACGCCTCGTCTTTTTATTACTTTTTTACAACGTAAAGCTTATTATATCTTAAGAAGTCAATCTCAATGTTTATTTTAACAGATAAATAGAGAGATTAAAATTTATTATAGGAATTACTAGTATAATTAATGTCACGTCTATACCTATCAATATTAATAAATTTACAATTATTGATTTTTTTTGTACATGAGTAAATTGTCGTTTTAAGTAAATTTACATTTAAGTGCGGATTATCAAAGACACTAAGCACAAATACTTGAAATTCTTTGAATTTATAAAAAGCATTACTTAGTACAGATAACAGTGCATATGGATTCTTTTCATTAGAACCTATTCCTAAAATGATAATATCTTCCTTTTGAATAGTTTTTATCATACCTTCGCAGCTGACAACTACCTGAGCCGCACTTGCAAGGGGTTTAACGAAAGAATGGACAATCTATTCATCATTCCATTGATTTTGACGTTTTAGACTGATG
This sequence comes from Calycopis cecrops, assembly GCA_001625245.1. Taxonomy (NCBI): domain Eukaryota; kingdom Metazoa; phylum Arthropoda; class Insecta; order Lepidoptera; family Lycaenidae; genus Calycopis; species Calycopis cecrops. The sequence continues at coordinate 69,330 of LUGF01028593.1, read as the reverse complement.
TTCTTCGATAAACCTTTAACCATTTGGTCACCCAGATTTACTATCGTCTTATTTCGCCTATATTCAGTTCTATCGTTATAGGTAATTTTTTAAGATTAACTTTTTAGACTTAAATCTTCCATATTTTTATTTGAGATACTTTTATTGGGAATTGTTATTATTTTGAATTATTAGAATTTTTGGTGTTAGTAACACATTCTCAAGGCTGGTATCATATTTACTTCTGATTTGTACCGCCGTGTCAGATGTCATTTGTTATAATTGAGACATGCAGCGGGTATTTGAAAATTTTTTATCGGAGTCGAAGTCTGACTTGATTTCCTAGAGTGATTCTTGTTGCGTGTAGACAAAGAAAGGTGTTTTAGTAATTCTCTTATCAAAATTTATTTTTTTATAAGTATTAATATTTTTTTGGCAATCAGCTAAATCACATTTAAGTTGCCTATTTTCATAATGAAGATTTTCAATTTCTTGAATAGCCATTTGTAGTTCTACGGATAATTTATCTATTTTTGTTTTAGTGTCCTCGTGATTTATGCTGTGATTTAACGTGTACGGCATACTCTGTGTAGTGGAGTCGAACATGCCCGAATATTCGCCAGCCGAAGTATTCTCAATAATAGTTATATTATTTAATGACATGGACTTGCGTGGTTTACGAATAGTGACCCCTGAAAATTCCATTTCCTAGGTTATCTTCCAAACAGCTTGACCATTGAGCCAAATTGTTTGTGACGTCAGTTTTCAAATGATTTTATTCAATAGACACAACGATCAATTGTATTAACATCTACTAGGTTGTTAATTTACTTTAACTTTTAATTTTATTAGAAAACCCTCTGACGTAGCTATTTGTATTGCGCTTAATAATGTTTTGGCAACGTAATATGTGGTCTGTGTTACTATCAGATGAACGATGAATAAATTCAAATTCACAAAAAGTGTTGTATAGCGTTGGGTTCGAACATAGAACGCTCGCGTTTACAACTAGTAGCTGACCGTTGTACCACCGATTGGGACCGATGGATGGATGGATGACCTTAATAAATCTCAGTGAAGTTATTGATCTGGTTCTTCACAGATGTTCTGATGGAGGTTTGTAATTTGAAATGTTCTTTTTTTAATTAGTATCCTATGTGTTACACTTTTTTTTACAATTTTTCTAGTTTTAATCACTATTTTTGATAAAGTAAAGTTTAAATATTTATTGTTAGGCACTAATAGTTTACATATACAGGGTCTGTCGTTATGGGTGGATAATCCTCTAACTAGGGTTAGCCCTGATGTCTAGCTATAAAAAAATATACTTTTTATGTTAGGGTTGGCAAAACTGTGAAAATTATGAATATTTTTGTGTTTTTTCGAAAAATTTCTTCCGCG
>LUGF01028593.1:24298-41656 GCA_001625245.1 Calycopis cecrops | reverse complement strand
TACATGATAGAACGACTTATTAAGATAAAGGATGCTATCATAAAAAATATCAAATATGCTGTAACTTGTACCAAGTGATTAGTTGAAACTTGAAAATTGTACAAAAATTCTGAAACGATTTGAAGAAGTAACAAAATCTTTGAGCAGCACTGAGGCATGTATATCCTCTGTTATATCACTAATTCATGTCTTAACATGCACAATGCAAAATTTTTTAAGAGAAGATAACATCGGTAATGATTGCAAAAATGTAATCCAAAAACTGATAGAAGAGATTAACAACCGTTTCGGTGAGCTTCATAATAATAATCTCTATGCCATCTCTACTTATTTGAATCTAAAATACAAAACGAAATTTTTTAATGAAATAACTAAATAACGCATTGAATTAACACTACTAACATCAACCAGCCAACGCCCAATAGATAATATTGTCATGGAAGTCCACAATCAACCATCTACTAGTTCTGGAGCTGTAGTAGACACATCCTGTCCCACAACCACCGCTTCCACGGGAAAGCTGCAGATTTAATGTTAGCCGAAATGCTAGCCTCTGAACCAAATAGTGACGATGATAATGAAAGTTTACCAATAGTATATAGATGCGTGGTACTAAAGTTACTATTAAATAACTACATTAAAGAAAAACGAATTAATATGCATGACGACAGTCTTCTATGGTGGAAAAATAATCCGAAGTATTCCGAGCTTTAAGGAGCTGTACGGCAATACATATCTTCTCCTCCATCTAGTGTTCCCAGCGAACGACTTTTTGCCAATGCTGGATTGGTATATGATGAGCTAAAAAACCGATTATCAGGGGAAACTGCGTCCAAATTAATTTTTATAAAAATTAACCTCCCTATAAATAATTTTGATTATTAGTATTCAATTCTTTTATTTTGATTAATAAATAATATTCGTTAGTAATAAATAAAGAACATAAAAACTGTATTCTTATTTTCATTTAAATTCTTAAATAATAATAATCTTTTACTACCGGACCGATTTTGATGATACTTTAGTGTTTTGAGAATGGTTTAGATTCATAGTTTTGTCTACTGAAAACTGCCTTTTTAATTCATTTTTGTGTATCTATTATGTACTTAGTTGGGTCCACTAGTATTTGTAAGTTTTGTTAATTTTAGTAAGTGGTACTGCATGCATGCATGTAGCCGAATTGGCCTGGCACGGCAAGAGAGGTACCTGTCGCTTACATGAAAGCGGCGTAAAGTGACAGCTGTCTGTCGCGTTTCATACGGTGTGTAAGTAGCTGGTGGTCTATGGAGGGAGGAGGAGGAAGGGGGCAACGCATTTGGATACCCTCTATGCGAATGTCTATGGTCTGTGGTAGTACTATGCCTATGGTATATAATATGTACTATGTCTATGTCTATGGTCGTTTCGTGAGGTGTAAAAGTAGCCGGTGGTAGGGTGGCACATTTTTATAGCTTCTATGTGGACTGTGAATGTCTATGGGTGTCGGTAGTCATGAAAATGGCTCCGATTGCTCGTTTGTCCTTTTATGCTATAAAAAAATCGTATTGTAGAGCTCTGCTTGTAGAGCTCTCTCTTGATATCTTATGGGGGCGTCTTTAGAGCAAGTCTACTTACTCTAGTATCCTGTAATTGCTTACTACAGACTTATGATTAAATCTTTGCCATCTAGCTGAACACTAGTTACTTCACCTTTTGGTTATAATGATACACTTGATGAATAAATATCGTTTATTGAGTCTTTAGTTTACATAGAAACACTTATATAATACCTCCTAAGCCTCAGGGTTCTCGGCCCGAGGTCTTCTTGAGTAATAATCTTTTAATGAAAATCTTTCATTGTCAAAGTAGACAATCCTAGAATGAATTCTTAGTTTATAAGTTTAAATTTAAATGTTCTATTCTTTCATTCAAATAGTTTCTATAATATAAACATTAATTTATATTCCTATGCTAACGTAGTGCTAGACACACTACATTATCTATCTCTCTCATCTTCTTCCTCATCCGCTTCCTCATCCGCATCCTCTTCCTCAAAAAATATCATCTTTCTCATCCGCATCCTCTAAATTTGTGCGTGACAATTCCTCTTCCTCCTCCTCTTCCTCATAATCACTTCCTCAACAACCCTAGCATTCATTACATGCAAATTGTTATTTAAGTACGTTGATCGTACTTGGTTTGCCATGTTTTAGGAATTTGAACAAGTATTAGTCGGATAGTATGACCGCTGATGCGGAAAAAAATGATTAAAAAATAATGACATTACTCTAAACCACGTAATTATTTGCAGATAACACCCACTGACCATGTTTGCCATGCATGCTGGAAGCTAGCTTCTCATGCACATTTATCTAATAATATGCAGAGAAGACAAGTTGGCCATCAAAGTGTTTGTGTTGCATGTGGACGGTCCATACTAAGAATTAGTAGACGCAGAATATTAATTGAAGGGGGAAATGAAGAACAAATAATGGCTAATACAGTGTCTTCTTGGATTCAGTCAAGACCGGTATTATAACATTTACTTTAAGAACTATAATTTGTCTCTATTGCACTTAAAGCATGTATTTATGACTTCAAGCTTATCTTTAAAAATATATTTTTTGTAGCTTCATGCTGAAGATGAAGCTTGCGTGCCTTGTTGGCCAAGAGCTAGAAAAACGGTAATTGCTCCACCACTTGGGAAATTCTACCCCCCTTCACCCGATCATGTGGATGGTGATCATATAATTTGTGCTGTATGTGGTCAAAGTCTGCCCCGTTCGCTGGAACATCAGCAGATATGTATAATATACTATTTATAAAGTCGCTCGTTTATCAACACTTGTTATGCAAAAGCGTCTTAAAATGCATATGGTGCTAAATGTAGGATATTAAGTTACTGAGACTCACATACAATTGTTAAGATCAACTTTTTTTATTGTCCTACCTCTCCTAACTCTTTTTTGTTTGTTGCTTATGCTTAAACACAACATGGGAACAATTATAGAATTTAGTTTTTTTATGGTATAGGGGCAAACTAGCAGACCGAGCCGTTTTCATGCATACTGATACCCGATACACCTACCTCCATGGCCCACCGGCTAATTACACACCATACGAAATGCGACAGCACAACTGTTATTTTACGTCAGTTTCATCTAAGTGAGAGGTACCTCCCCGGTCGTGCCGGCCCAATTCGGCTGCATGCAAGCATACAGTGTGGCACTACCTCATCCCATTTAGTCAACTACAACAGTTCATCTCATCTACAACCATCTCATAAAATGTATTATTTACAGATCTCAGACATGAATAATGTTTGTGAAGTTTGCTGGAGTCAATCTCGAGAGGTTCTAGAACGAACACATGAGAGCATGCAGAATATTGTGTTGCCCAATTTGAGAAGAGCAGCTGAAACACCACGACATTGTATATTTCAAGAATACATGGAGCCCAAGAGGAATGTTGTGCCTGAAGAAACCAGGCGAACAGTTTTAATAAATTATCAATATTTTATACCAAGAGGTGCTCGTATATGCTCTGTACATAGACAGGAGGCAAATGCCAAAGATTAAGAAGAAAAACTAAGTACTTATCTAAATTGGATATAAAAAACGCATTCCATCAATTAGAACCTGCGTGCCTGCGAACACTGCGTGGAAAATACCGTAGTTTATAATACGAAGAGACTGGACAAACCTTAAAGAGGAACATATTACATTTAAAAAGAGTAGAAGGACAATGGAAAGCTGTAGGTGTAGATCAAGACGGTAAAACTGTTGACTCTGGCGCTAATGAAAATCAATAACTTACTAAAATTGAGTATGATTTATTTGTTGATGATGAATAAAATAAATTGATTAAATGGAAATATAATTCAAATATGTATTCTTGCAAAATTTATATTAAAGTTTTTGATAAGAAAGGGATGTAGTGTTTGTATTGCGCTATACTATAGTAATAGCTATATACACTGTCTCGGGCTTACGGTGTAGCGGGGCGCACGGCGTTATTACCGCGCAAACCACGGGCGAGAGCGGGCGGTCGGGCCTTGCGCACATCGTTAGTTGTCGAGCCAGTGCATCAGGGAGTACACTACAGTTACATTTCTGTTAGACCCTTCTATTGGAGAAACAAGTCTTAACACTGCATGTGTGGGTTTTTTTAGTTGTTTATATTGCGAAAGCAAATTTAGCCCACCTGAATCTTACCTAAGTAAATACATATAGGCATTGAGAAGATATCCAGGTCTTGCATCGGTAGGGCACATTATTTTTATATCGTATTTGGCTGGTTTCTTTAGCATGTACATTTTGAATCGGCATCTTCCTCGAAAAGCATTTCATCAATACGCGCATACATTCCATCCGTGTCAATAGCTTGGCACTGTTTGATAAAGCTGTCAAATATCTCTGAAATAAGGGCAGAAGCTTCAGTTTCTCGCCGTGTTTCTCTTGTAGTAGCGTCGTCGAATCGTATTGTGTTTAGTAAAACTTCAAACCGGCACTTACTCATAATACACCTTTAGTAAGAGGTAGTGCCACACTGCCAGTAAGAGGTAGTGCCACACTGCATGCTCGCATGCAGCCGAGTTGGGCCGGTACGACCGGGGAGGTACCTCTCGCTTACACGAGACCGGCGTGAAGTGACAGCTGTGCTGTCGCGTTTCGTACTATGTAAGTAGCCGGTGGCCCATGGAGGAGGGAAGAGAAAGGGGGGCAGCGTATCTGTATACTCTTTATGCAGATGTCTATGGGCGTCGGTAGTCATGAAAATGGCTACAACTGCTCGTTTGCCCCACTATACCATAAAAAAAAAAAACACCTGTATATCTCTTTGTCAGTACCATCTATTTTATACCATGACAAATAGTGTTGAGAATTTCTTTAAAAAGGGCGGTATAGAAAAGTAATCCAATGAATGCTTTTAGTTCAACCAAATCCGTATCTTGAACATTCGTTTGCTTATTGTATTTAGGTCGTATTTCTTGAATCTTGTTGTTTTTTTGACAATTTTTACGAGAATTTCATACGTAATAAACAGACTCCAGATTTCAAAATGGGTCGAAGAAGCGTTTATGGTCGATTTGTACTCTGGTTTTATACCTTCTCTTACTTGTACGATGTTATGACGCAATGTTCTCGAACGATAAGATGGAGGCTCAGACGACCAACGAAATAGATTCCTACCATAGAAGTTAAAAAAGCTATCGCAAAAAGATTTTCGTAACTTCGGAATACTTGTATTAAAAAGGTCTATATCGAATTTCTGGCTCAATACGTTAGAAGTACCACATGCTCTTATCATGTAAGAGTTTTGCCTATAGTTACCTTTTGTATTGTGGGTAAGTCTAGTAGATTAAATTTACGGTAAAATGCAGCAGGTACACGGAGTCCTAATTTGTAAAGTAGTTCAAGTGTATCCAAGGGTCCATTAAGGATTGATAAAAGGAAGGACACATCTGCAATCCTCCGGCGTTCCACTGATGGAAGTCAAGTAAAGTCAAATATTAACAAAATATCAATGTACTCAAAGAGGAACAAAGTTAAACCAAATATGCGTAAAGCACTTACAAATAATACAAACCAAAATGAAGGAAAACAAATGCCGACAAGAAAATCATACAGCTGCACAATGCAGACTAAAATATAAACTGTATTATAAGAATTGCAATTAAAAAAGGACATACCAGATCTGTTTGTTTTAAAGATCAAAAAACAGTTAGACCTAATACACGAGCTACGCATGGACAATAATGAAGAGGAAATATATGAAAGACAGAAAATTATTGGAAATATGACACACAGTGATAAATTCAACATTAAATTGCAAATAAATGGTAATCTACACACCTAGGAGCTGGATACAGGTGCTGCAGTTAAAATCTGCTCTGCAGAATTTTTTAGAAAAAATTTAAGAAACTGAAACTAAGGAATACCTCAGTAAGGCTGCGCACATACACTGGTGAGATTATACAGCCATTGGTTTCATCACAAGATGTCCATATTATATACAAAAATACAGAGGCACGAGGACGAATGTTTGAAATAGACAGGAAGGTGGACCCGGTAATAGGGAGAGAGTGGATACGAAAACTAAACATACAGTTCGACATCAAGTCAATACATAAGGAAGAAAATGATATTACAGAAAATGAGTCAAAGAAAAATTACAGGAGGGCAGCGCATCTGTATAGCCTCTGTGCGGATGTTTGTGGGCGTCGGTAGTCATGAAAATGGCTCCGGCAACTCGTTTGCCCTCCTATATCATAAAAAAAATAATTAGAAGACTCATGTTTGGTGTCAAGGTGGCTCCTAATATTTGGCAGAGGTATATGGACCAGACATTACAAGGCATGGAAGGCACAGCCTGTTTCTTTGATGATATAGCTTTACAAGGAAGTACCTACATACATACAGCTTTTACAAAGAATCACAGCAGTTTTCAAAAAAATAGTTAATTGTGGACTACATCTAAATAAAAAGAAATGTCAATTTTTCGAAAAGTCAATTACCTACTTTAGGCATACCATCAATAAAAATGGACTACATCCTACTCAAGAGAAAATTAAAGATATCCTAAATAGTCCACGACCTACAGACGTATCATTTACACGTACTTTCTTGGGAATGATCAACTACTGTCAACAGTTCATTCCGAACTTAGCTTCTAAATTAAATCCACTTTACCAGTTATTAAAGAAAGATGCAGTATTCCAATGATCCAAAGAATGCGAGTAAAATTTTCAAAAATTGAAAGACGAGATCTGTGGTGAAAAAGTATTGATAGACAGCAGACTGCAGACTTACCTATCACTTTAGCTACAGATGCATCACCTACAGGATTCGGAGGAGTATCACACATTATGCCGCACAAAACCGAACAACCCATTGCGTTTGCTTCAAAATCCTTAACCAAAGCTTATAAAGGTTACAGCCAGTTAGACAAGGAAGCAGCAGCCTTGATATGGGGTTTGAAAATTTTTTGTCAATATTGTTATGAAAGGAAAATCACACTAATCATAGATAACCAACCGTTGGCTAGAATTTTACATCATGAGAAAGCTACACCTGCTACTACGGCTATTAGACTGGTACGCTATGCAAATTTGTTAGCAGGGTTTGACTATACCATAAAACTTAGAAAGACTACAGAACATGCAAATGCTGACTACTTTTCGAGAGTATACAAGATTAAATTGAGGAGTGTGTAACATCAAGAAATGTTAAAATAGAAGACATCGCTAAAAAATATGCTTTACACAAATCAGTATTGTATCGTCCGGTACCCGGTATAACAGGTCGACATCTGGTTGGTTTGATGGAACAACCTTTGAGGACTGGGTGCAAAATAAGGAAATTCCGTAGGGTACGTTCAGGTGACAAGCGTTCAACGCGCGTTTGGATAACGCGCGTTTACAACTACATACTCTTTATTCAGGCCGTACACATGCTAACGTGCGTTTTAATAAATCACGCGTTGAACGCTGCGCTAGCGTAGTCAGCGCGCGTCAACGCGCGCTTTGAAATCATTGTTTTTTTATGTTTCCGTTCAGTTGAGCGCCGCTTTCGACGCGGATATAAGCATTTTAGGGATCAGCTCGTTCAGAAATCGTCCAAAATGGAAAACGAAGCTTTTAATACGGAGTTGCTTATAGACGAAATAGAGAAACATCCTGCGATATGGGACATGACAAGTCGTGATTATTACGACAAGAATTTAAAGAGACGGGCTTGGGAAGTACTCATCCTAATATTTTGTGAAGGAGATGACAATGAAGAAAAGAAGAAATTATTAGGTGAGTATATATATATATGTATAATATTTATTTACATTAACAATCAGTTTGTGTTACAAAATTAAATATTGTGATCAAGTTAATCAACTTTTCCTTCGTTGATGAAATAATTTGTTAAATTTGCTCGAACATTATCCGCCTGTTGCAAGCACGCCCGGTATCACGTGAGGCTAGATTTTCCAGTGGTGGAGTAGTAGTAGTAGAGAGTAGTGTATCTTCATAATTGTAAACATCCCTCATTCTGACATAATTGTGTAGTGTACTTTCTGCAAAACCGATGTTGGTATGGAACATTATGCAAAGAGGTTTGCGCAAATTTATTTCCTGGTTTTCAAGAATTAAGTAATCAAGAAAAAACAAAATATGGTAAGTAATATTTTATTTAGTTGCCAACTAAGAGCTCCCACATCATTATTAAAGTAATCACAAAATTCATTTCTTATGTCGGTAGCTCTTGTTCTACCCTCCTGTGTTAACTGTTGTAGTTCAATAAAAGAATCATCAATTAAGATATCTTCAAATCCTTCACGGTTTATAATGAAATTATGTAAAACACAACTTGCTTTTATAATACACTATGTAACAAAAATAAAAAAAATCTCAGTCCTTGGGATGTAATTGTTATTTCCTAGTCTTGTATGTCTTAAAAGTATGGTAACCACCTAATATTTCTCGGAAACTTTGCTTTTGTGACAAGGACAATGATATTCATTAAAATATGCTAAAATTATGAGAAAAACGTGTTTGAGTCTTTTACTACAGAGAAAATTATACAGAACAGCACATATAAATCAAAACTAGATTTTATTAAAACTTCAGAAAACCAAAAACATAAAAGTAAATCAGAAGTGGGTGGTTTTTCGACATTTGCGTTTATACTGCGAGTCACTTTCTCTAATCAATCCCCAAACGTAATCTCCCATCATTTTCTCACTGTGTTGTCCTTGGTATCGCCGCACAAAGTCCATTATATCCTGATGGAAGCGCTCGCCTTGCTCATCTGAATAAGCTCCCATGTTCTCCTTGAATTTGTCAAGATGTGCATCCAGAGTGTGGAGTTTAAGAGACATCCTGCAGACCATTTTGCCCTAGTTCTCCACCAGACTTTCGACCAGCTCCACGTTTGTTTGTTGCGGCTTTGTGATTGTCTAGGAATCCCTGTACCACTGATACAAAACTCATCTAAGCAGCTATCTCAACACGAGTGAGCTTCTTGGGAAATTCCACATACTCGAAGATTTTGTTTATTTATGGTCCAACGAAGATATCGGCTGTAATTTTCGCCTAAGAGAGCTTAGGGAACAAGTCTTGTAGGTACTTGAACGCTGAAGAGAGCTTTGACGAATTGCTTTATAAGACCCAGTTTGATGTAAAGTGGTCTGTGGTAGCATTAGTACCTTCTGGGGGCCACCATGGGCTCCCATTTGACGTTGTTCCGCCCTACTGTGGATTCAGTTCGTTGTGGCCATTCACGCCTACTTTAGTGCGCACTGTCGTCAATGCGTTCAGCAATTTCTTGACATTGTTGTAGTTCTCTTTGACTGATACTAAATGCGCCAGAGGAAGACGGATACTTGTTGCCATTGTGAAGCAACACGGCTTTAAGACTCATGCATGAGCTGTCAATGAAGAGGCGCCACTCTTTTGGGTCTAAATCAATTCCGATTTCCTCGAACAGACCGGTCACGTCGTGTCATCTCTAATGTATATAATATAATAATAATCTCTAATGTAGTGTGTACTGCGTCTAGGGTTTAACCAATATTTGTAAAATAGTTTTCAAATGCATTCTTCAATTGGTATGCTTTATTGAACATATTCATACAATATATAAGTATAGGCGATAACATATTTATCAAAAAAGCGCTGCCATGGTCACAAAAGCAAAGTTATCTTGGGAGAATAGCTGTTTTCTTTACTTTTGGGACCTAACTGACTAGGAAATAACAATTACAACCCAGGGACAAAAATCTTGTTACATAGTGATATTTGTGCAAAGCTCGAAAGAAACATTTAATGGTCGATGAAATACCCTCCACCTGTTAGCCAGGATACCGAACGCACATTCAACAAATCTTCTTGCTCGGCTTAAACGATAATTAAAAACTTTTTTGTTGTATCGTCAAAATTTTTCCTGGATATGGGCGCATTATATTATTTGTTAACGGTAAGCCTTCATCTGCAACAAAAACAAAAGGAAGAGGCGTTTGGGAGCCTGTTAAAGGTTTTGGCATTGGTAAAGGAAATTGTCCTTTTAAAAGTAAGTCATTCAATTTTGAGTTATTGTAAACGGTTGAGTCACATTCTTTGCCATATGCTCCAATATCCACATATATAAATCTGTACCTGGAATCTACGAGAGCCAACAACAATACAGAATGATAATTTTTGTAATTATAGAAAAGAGATCCGCCATGTTTGGGTCTCCAGATACGAACATGTTTCCCGTCAAGTGCGCCTATGCAATTAGGAAAGTTAGCATTCTTGGCAAACTGCTCAGAAATTTTTGTTAGACGCTCCGTAGTTATTTCCGGTATATTTTCGATCAAAAGATGCTTCCATATAGCTCCACAGACTATTTTTACAATTTTAGCAATAGTAGACGCTCCCCGATAGCAGTTTAAATGCATATCTTCAAAGGTGTTTCCTGACGCCAAAAACCTGAAATAAAATAAGAAAATAAATAAATGTAATAATTAAATGTGTATTCATAAATAAGTAATCTATGTGAAAGTATGCATGTGTATATGTGTATCAATGTGGTGCGTGTGTTGGTAGGATAGGCGAGTGAACGTATTATTTATTTACTTATGCGTGTATAAGCATAAAATACTATTGTTTCAGGTAATTCTGTACTAAAAAAATGGACTGGTATTAAAGATAACTATGCCAAGTATGTAAAAAAACTTAAAGAAATAAATAAATCTGGAGCAGGCGCAAAGAAACTTAAAGAATATCATTTATATAAACAGCTCCTTTTTTTTAAAAGAAATGATCAAAATGAAACCGATGATAGTATAATAGATCTAGAAACAAACAATCTGAACATACAAGAAAGTCCAAAAAGAAAATTTAAAAGTCCAAGTCTCCCCCAGTCATCCCGAAAAAGGAGAAATGTCGATACATTTGAAGAAGAGATTATGGCAAAATTAGAAGAGCCTGAAAATAGACATTTATCTTTTTTTAAAGCGATATTACCATCTTTGAATAAACTAAATGATCACCAAACCTCAGTTTTCCAAAGTCGGGTCTTACAAGTTTTAACGGATCTATACGAACAATCACAGCAACATACTTCTATATATTATTCTCAGAGCAATTGTCCATCTTCGTACCAGGGTAACTATGAAACACAAAGACCCCAAAGTTCATGGCAAAGTTCTTACCACGGTGGTTACCAAACAGTCGGAAGTTCGACACAGTCTACCCGAGAAGCAACACTGTCACCAGTTGACAAGCAAGGCCAAAGCGATGACAACAATCCTAATGATTATTCGAATACATCATGTGAACCAATAGCATCACCCCTATCGCTTAACGACTTTTCTTAAAAAAAAGGTGTAATGTTGATTTGTGAAACAAAAAAAAATATGAGAAAGCTGTTATTTCATTTACCTTACAGTTAATCCCAGCATCTCGAAAGGTTCCTGCTATATATGGCGTTATCCGATTATGTAACTCTTCGAAGCTTGATGCACTCATTCTAAAGTAATCAAAAAACTTGTTGTGGTCTATTTTTAAGGCATTGTACTTCTTTATAAAGTGACTCCCGTTATTCATGGTTAAAAGAAATGGGTGGATTCAGTATCTTCTGAGTATCTGTCTTTTCTTTCTTCGTCTTCTTATTAACAGTAGAAGCAGAATGCGTCTAGTGCGGTCCATTTTTCGGAATGAACTAATCCCACCCCACTGTATCGACGGCATCGTGCCGTGTATCGAACCGTGGCACATTACGTTACGATGTCGTGGTTTTTTACGATGCTCATCGTAGATTTCTACGACGCGAGGTCGTATCGTGAAACGGCGCCGCGTCGTTGCGCGACTCGACGTCGTATCGTGTTTATGTGTGGGAGCCCGTACTCTTATCAACTTGAGAAGTGGCAAATGAGTTGCAGCTGAGGCAACGAAATTTTGTGTCGGTTTTTCGAAACAAATCAGGTCAGTGTTTGTGACGCAATTACACGTTCGCGCATGTTTATTATCGTTCACGAGCGCTCGTGTTGCGCTTTTAGTGTAGGTACGACCGTATGAACGCGAATATATCTATACTAATTTTATATAAGTTAAGAAGAAGAACATCGTTGGCGAGTGCGTTATTGTGCTCCGGATAGGCAAGCATGGCAGACACGAGCGTCGAAATTGTTTCAGCTCATTTGTTGGGCCTGAAATATTTTTCTTTAAAATCTAAAGGTAAAAAAAGAAAACTAAAAGTTCGGCAGAGAAGATGGTGGATGTTAAAAATTCATAGAAACCGTAACAGGTCAATATTCACTACGAATGTTTTATTTATTTATTTTGTTATAGTATAAGGGGGCCAAAAGAGCAGTGAGAGCTATTTTCATTACCACTGACGCCCATATACATCCACATAGAGGTTATGCAGGTGCATTGCCCTCTTTCCTCCTCCTCTCCACCACCGACCACCGGCTACTTCCACACCGCACCGCTGTCACTTTACGCCGGTTTCATATAAGCGAGAGCAATATTTCGAAGAATATCGTAACTTACTTAAGTTTTAATAATATTAAACATGATGATTAGTTGTTTTGGAAGAAATCAAATATTTTTGTTAAGTACAATTTCACTAATAGTTGCCAAGCAGGATACAGACTTTAGAGAAGCTATACCAGCTAAACATCATCTTGCAATAACACTACGATTTTTAGCAGCTGGCGAGTCACACAAAAGTTTACACTATTTATTTAAGGTATCTGTCCCAAGCATATCAAAAATCCTACGAGATGTTTGCCAAGCTCTAAATGAAGTGTTAAAGGAAGCAGTTAAATAAAACATTTCATATTTAAATTCATATTTGAAAAACTTTTAATTCTTGAAATATATAAATTGTAATTTAAAACTTATAATTAATGAATCATAAAAAATAAACAATCACGGTCTAAGCCTTGTCGTGGCGGTGGGGCTTAGTAGCCTGGGGTGCAAACTAGCANNTAGCACCTTGGGTGAACTAATGGGGCCACCCCCCAAAGAGGTAGCGCCACGCTGCATATTTATATGCAGGTGAATTGGGCTGGTGCGTCCGGGGAAGTACTTCTCTCTTACTTGACATTGACGTGAAGTGACGGCAATGTGAATTGTCGTCGCGTTTCGATCGGTCTGTAACGGTGGGCGTTGCGCACCGTAAACAGTTTTTGAAACTATGTATCGGTACGATACCTACAATACGGTATTCGGTTTTGCAAAAACTATTTATCGGGAGAAACTATGTATTGGCGTACCGAGCCGAGCGAGACCGAATGATATCGTACGACGTACGAAATTATACGAACAGATTACGACAGAGATGGCATGATTTAATGAGTGAGAGATCGGAAGTTCGATTTTCAAATAGTAAACAATAGATCTAGCACTTAATTCAAAAGCAGTAAACATTTTTTCTTTCTTTCTAATTGTATACGTGTAAAAAGTGTAAATAGGTTTGATAAAAAAAAAATAAAAAAAAATTATAGATAAGTATAAATTATTATTTACAAAAAAAAATGTTCATAAAATCCAATGAACTTTTAAATAAGCCTGCATAATATAAGACTAGTATTCTATTCAAATTAATATACTACACCATTACATAACTGTAGCCAGTCCTAAGCCTGGAAGAAGTATGAAGAAAAGTTCATTAAAATGATTTTTATGTACGTTCGCATATATTTATAACACACATTTATCAAGCAAATCCAATAACTCAATCCAAAACGAATACCCACAACAACGTCTAATATGATATGGTACAAAACAAAGCGGTTATCGCAATTATCAAAAAATAAATAGTTCTTAAATTAAATAGTTTTAAAACCCGTTATCCGGTGCAGTACCAATACATAGTTTCAGTATAACAGAAAACGATACCGACCCATCTCTATCGGTCTGTGGGAGCTCCGGTAAGCCCAAACCCCCTCCCCTAACTTCATGGCATCACGGCCAATTTTTAGATTACCCCAGGAGGGTACTGGCACTCTTGTTGTCGGAGAATCCCTCCCTGGACCTACAGGTTGTTACTGTGACAACTGTTATTAATTATTAACAAATAAATAAAAAAAAAAGTAAATTAAAAAATAAATTACATAAGAACTATATTAAAACGTTCATATTTTATTATCTTTACATAAATTGCCAAAGAATAATATCGAAATTGGTAGATTTAATATTATTTACAATATTATGAGCCACGAATACTATTGAATCTGCCACTTTCGATCAAATTGCAATTTATATTGATGAGATACATCATTGAAAATGAAAAATATAAAAAATACAAAATAAATTCCTAATTCATGGATAAGCAAAAGAAAACACATAAATTTACCTACCTTATGTATAACTTTTATAACATGATTAAAATTTATCATTAAACGAGTTAAGTTGGGAGCCCAGGGAAGAGGCTTTTAAAAAAGTACGACTGCTCGCTAGAGCTGGTCTGACAGAACTGATCTTTATTTCAACATAACATATAATGAAGGTTATACAAACAAAGGACGGCTCACGGAAGTCCGTATCTTAATAGTTATTGGGTCATTGGAATACATGATAAGGGACACTTATGACTAATCACGGCTCCGTAACTCCTCCGCCCGTAGAATGAGGCGTACTGGTGCTTGGGGTTGGGATGGAAGTGCAGCATCAACCCTAATGCCGTCAGCCTCTTGTAAGGGTATGTCTTCTGATATGGGGATCCTTTTCTTATTCTTGTAGTTTTTCACCGATCTTCTTACGACGAGTCCTGTGACTACAATCAACAGAATAACATATAGCAATATCGTAGACCAGCTAGGTCTGCTTCCAATTATTTTTCTTTTTTCTAATATGGTATTGGTATCTAACACCCTCGCCTTGTCTATAAGGGTGTTAATATTATCCAAGTCGATGTTTTTCAGTTCGATTATAGTATCTGAAGGGTTAGGTAGATGTAATCGGGGTAGCGGTATTGTCTCTTTGACTTTGACGTATCGCTGGTGTGTCTGTAATGTGCGATCCCTTATTCTTACACGGCATTGTTCGTTGGGGGTTATGAGGTTTACCCCTTTCAAACGCTGGTATTGTGTTTTGCCGTTACATTTGGTTCTAGCGACTACTTCTTTCTTAACGACAACTATCCACGTGTTTTGTTTTATTTGTTGGATAAGTGTGTCGTTGAATGATGCGGTGACTCTAAGGCAATTTACTGGGTCTTTCTGTTGAGTTATGAGCTGTGCTATACAGTCCGTGGAGGGTTGTAGGGTTTGCCATTCCACGTGGTTGCAGATCTGTTGGCCTTCTGTGATGCTGGTACATAGCTCCTTGGGGTATGCAAATTCATTGTTACCGAGTATCAGGGCAGGGTATTTGGGTACGAGCATAAGATTATCTTGGCTGGGAATGGAATAAAGGTGGAGTAAGGTGTACGTTTGTGGTGCTACATTTGGAATCTCTAAGATGAAATTGAGGCTTTCATTTGTGCCGTATGCTTTTACTTGAATGCTTTTTTCTATATTATGGATATTTACTATTTTGGGCTCGAATGGTAAAGAGAGTTTTACACTATTTTCAATTCTAATTAATTCTTCTAGTAGTTTGTCGGAATCGACAATGCTCGGATGGAGCTTATTAAGATGCGCAAAGGTGATCGCGTTCTCCAACATGGCTAACCTACTATAGAGTTGCTGTAGGCAATTTTCCACTTGAATATATACACTAACCAAATCTATTTTGTTTTCTTACTTATTCACTCTATTGCCTATACTATTAACTAATTTTGCTATTTGTTCCTGGTTATTTTTTAATGTTTGTAGATCCTTTTTATATTGTTCCATAAAACCTTGCATGATTCCCAATGTTTCCTTTTGGTAGATGTTATTATTAAGTCGAATGTCCTCGATTTCTTTTTCAAAATGTATTGCGTCGTCGCTATCTAAGTTGCCAGTTATAGCCCTAATGACGGATCCTAATCCATTGATTAATCCTCTCCTTATTCTACCTTGTGCATATAAATGTTCATAATAACTATTTTTGCTAGAGCCTAAATACGTTAGTTTACTATCTAAAGTAGTTAAAAGGTAATCTATTTGCTGTCTATAAACTAATCTATCGTTATATGTTTCCTTATTGTTATTCTCTATCCTACTTAGGTTTAAAAACACTTCTTTTGCCTCTGTGTAGATCTCGCGAAGTTGTGTGAGATTGTACACACATACTAAATGGTATGTATCTGTTTGTTGCCTCACTGAGGCCTCTTTTATGATCATTAGCCCATTATTATTCTCGACCGGTTCTATGATTGCTGAGGTGACCCTGATGATGTTGAAGGCGAGGACAAACCTGAAACAATGTTTCGTCTCAGCATCTTAAAATGGGTGCGGATGGTTTTCACGTTAACGTGTTTGCCTACGATTTCAGCTATTTGCTCAGGGTGAATCCTGACAATAGTGTAAGGGCCTAAATAGCGGGGTTCCGTTTTCTTACTGCGGGACGATTTGGCTACTTGTTTATACACCTTGTCCCCTACTTTAAACTTAGGTTCTTCGGTATCTCTATTTATTTTGTTAAATACCTGTTCCTTTTGGAAAGTAAGCTTTTCCGTGACTAACTTTTGGGCTATTTCCATCTGTTTTCGGTGATTAGTTACGTAATCCTGATAATATTCCTGGTTGTAAATAATTTCTAGCGGGTTGCGGCTACTAGTGTGTCCGTAAAGTAGCTCAAAGGGTGAAAAATTGGTAGCTGAATGTATCGTGTTGTTGTATGCTATTATTGCATTACGCATTAAGGTGGTTATGGGGCCTTTGTTAGTTAGGGTTTGGACTCTAATCATTTCTCCTATTGTGGAATGTAGTCTCTCTATGGGTGAATTAGATGAAGGGTTATATGGTGTGGTAAAATGTATTAGGATGTTATGTGTAGCACATATATCCTTGATAATATCATTTTCGAATTTATGGTCTGAGTCTGTAGTTATTTTTATAGGTACTCCGATAATAGAAAATATCTGTAATAGTGCCTCTGTTATATGAATACTTGTAGTAGCTTGCAGTGGCACTGCTTGGGCGAATTTGGAAAAATTATCAATGATTGTGAGAAAGGTGGTATTATCCGTTGTATACAAATCCATGAACATATGTTCCATTGGCTTTGTAGGGGTTGATGTTAGTGCTATAGGGAGTTTGAGGGGGTTTCTTTCGTACTTAGTTTTTAAACATGTTTCGCATTTGTTGATATAATTTTGAATGGATGCGAACATATTTTTCCAATGATAATTTTTCCTCAATTTCTTAAACGTTTCCTGTATTCCGCGATGAAGGTTTTTTCCTTCGTGATATTTTTTTATGATTGTGTTTTGTTCTAACGTGTCATGTACGAGTGTTATTCGCGTT
>LUGF01028593.1:4514-18108 GCA_001625245.1 Calycopis cecrops | reverse complement strand
ATTTGTGAAAAAAGATATATTTAGAGTACCTGGAACTTGATAAATAAGTTATTTGATTATTATTAATAAGTCTAATTATTTACCGGAAGATTCTCAATTTTGAATACTGATATCTATAACAGTTTCTATAAGGTTTCCTATTAACACGTTTAGTGCCACCGCTAGGCGAGTTTCTGCTGTTTTTATTCATATGCCGGCGACTTGCTAGGCGAGTCCAATGAATTTCTGTAATATCTCCAAAACGAGCATGTATATTCTGTTTAAAATTTAAGAGAAGCTATTTTATGGTCTTATTTAAGTACTAGCTTGGTGGTTTCGACGTGCGACACATTTCAATTTTTTAAAGAAAAACATTCTCTAATGCCATGAACTCGCTAGGCGAGTTCAGTGTCGTAGGTTCTCAAACATTAAAATATTAGATACACGTTCAGTGCCAACGACTCGCCTTGCGAGTCGACATAAATTTCGTTCATATGCCGGCGACTCACCTAGCGAGTCCAATATTTTTCGCCAATATTTCCTAAATGCGTCCGTATTGTCTACTGAAATTCATTGTGTAGACTAAATAAACGCTAAAATGAACATTTACACGGTGGCTCTTATTTAAGACTATTTTTACAATGTAAGAAAAAAATTCCTTTATACAATGCCTTGAACTCGCTAGGCGAGTTCACTGACGCAGGTTCACAACCTTTTAAACCATTCATTGCTTCCTTAAAATACTAATATTCAGAGCGATGTTAAAATAGTATAAGAGCACTTGTCACGTTTTTTAATTTTTTCGTCTGTTGTTTCTAATAATGATTTTGCAATATTTAAAACGGATGGAAAGAGACATTATAGGAACTCATGTAGGTAACATCTTTGTTTTAGGTTATGGATCCGTACAACAACCCACTTCCGTCGCACTCCTGGGACTCACCCACTTGGGACAGTGGCAGTATAGAAAGCACGCTAGTAGCTATGGGTTTCCCTACTGGCGAAATGACGAGTTCATTTTCGCCCTTACTTCAACATCCTATCACGGATGCTGAATTACTGGGGATATTGTCCGAAAATGTAATGGACGAATTGGACGTGGTTACGGATGATGACTCTGATTTTGAAGAAGTTACCGAAGAAAATCCAAATGTGCACAAAGTGCACGTTTCCACGAATGACGCTTCATGGTTTCCTGGAAATCCCGTCGACAATCATCGGAATTCTCGTTTGACAAAACTACGGGACTCAAAGAAAATATAATAGATATGGACTCGCCCATAGCTTACTTTGACGCGCTTTGCAGTTCGGAATTGCTGGAGCTATTTAGAGAATGTTTAAATGAATATGGCGATAGAGAAAAAACTTCCAGAAGCTCGCAGCAAAGTCGAAGTAAATTTTGGAAGCCTTTGACTTGTGCGGAAATAAAGTTGTTTTTCGGCCTTTTCACATGGGCTCAGTGAAGATAAATCGCTTTTCTGATTGTTGGAAAAACGATGTATATTTTAACCAACCTATTTTTGGCCGTGCTATGTCACGCAATCGGTGTTAATTAATACTACGAATGTTATGTGTCAGTACAGATCAAGTAACATGCAGTTATTTTAAAGTTAAAAATATAGTTGATTATTTTAATTCTAAAATGATATCAATTTATTACCCTACAAAAGAAATTACTATAGATGAGTCGATGATGTTATGGAGAGGACGGTTAGGATTCCGACAATATATGAAAGGGAAACGTCACAAATACGGTCTAAAATTTTATGCACTGGCTGATCAACTCGGTGTGATTATGAAATTGCATTTATACGGTGGGGCATCTGATATTTTTATTGGTGGTAGAAATCATGTACAAAAAGTAGTTGACTACATGCTTCGTGATTTTATTAATGTAGGACATCATTTGTTCGTAGACATTTTTTACACTAGTGTCAATCTTGTTGAAAAATTATTATCCAATAAGACATATTGTACAGGAACGCTCCGACAGACAAGACTAAACAACCCAAAGCAAATTGAATTGCCAAAATTAAAAAAAGGAGAGTTGTGCATAGTTCACAAAAATAATATACGTGTTTTAAGATGGGTCGACCAATAGGAAATAAGAGCGATATCAAGTAAATATAATGGCAATATTCAGCAGACGCGAAACCGAAGAGGTATTTTAAAATTTAAGCCGCAAATGATAGTAGTATATCTATCGTCACGACCAAATGTTGTCCTACTATTCATGTGAACATAAAAGTATAAGGTGGTATAAAGAAGTAATTATACATATCATGCAAGTGATATTGGTAAACTCCTTCTTGTTATACAATAAATATAGCTCTAAATCGGTCAGCTTATATGATTTCCGATTAAGCGTGATAATTGAACCTCATTTGATTACCCAATTACAAGTGCCTAATCCAACAAATAAAATTCATTGTATAATGCAATTACCAAAAGACCAAAAGGGCAAAACAAAACGAAGGCGTTGCACTCAATGCTGGCGTACGACAAAGAAAAGGGTTCAAACTCTTTTTGGATGCCAAGATTTCCCCAGTCAGCCCGATTTGTACATTGAATGTTTAGACCGTAGCACAAATATTAAGAGAGTCACAAATATAGAGTAGGTACACTCTTAGAATAGTTGTCCAACAATATTTTTTATGATTATCATAAGGTATAATATAGTTAAGATTGTTGCAGCCGCAGATGCGAAAAAAAAGGCAACTTACTTATAATACTTTATTAAATAATTATTACAATTAAATTATAACTAAAAGAGTGATCCCTAACTGATGTGAAGTTAATGAATGGTTTCCACAGGTCAGCCACCTATGAGGTCGTTTTCTGCTGTCTTCGATGTTTCCGCCGAAATGATGTTGAAATCTTCCACCGTGTGCGGCACAGTGAAATAAGGCTGTATGCACACTGGGTTTCTAATATAATTGATAAAATGATTTAATATGAGGTTAAGGTGAGGGCCCACTTATATACTAGGGTTAGGCTAGTGTAACAATATTATAAATAAAACAGAATAATTTAAACCATGTGTTTTATTTACCAAACTTACTACTCTTAACTATAGGTAATATTATATTTATTGCGTAACACAGCCAAAATCAGTCATAGCGATTAACATTTTTAATATTTACGTCATCAATATCTTATTTATTATTTATGGCCAATCAATGTAAATCGCGTTTTAATCATTAGTACTTACTTTTTGTACTACTTTTTGTTTCAATTATGCTAAGAAGAATTGTTTTCAATGAGCTTAATTATCTGAAACATTACAAAGCGCCTTTTAACGTAACGGCACATTGTTCAATTCACGTCCAATAAACATACCAAAAGCTTCATTAGCCATTTCTATATGCTCCAAAGTAATGGTAATATTAGTTTGAGTGCCACTGTTGGTAAGATATAAAGATGTATTAGTTGAAATATCTCGTGTTTGACGATAACTATCATCATCACCCCAGTCTTTAGAGTTATCTTCAAGCAGTGCTTTCATCGAATCATCTGAAATATATGTAGTAACAGTACATAATAAAAATAAATAAAATAAATTGGCCAGCCTTTTAATAGATTGGCCTGTATGTATGTAACGGAATCTTTGAATCTATTTGAATATGATTTTTACATACCTACTTCTAGATGGAGGATGAATTTGAAACTATGTTTTCTTTTATCAGATAGTTACACTTTAATATTGTAAAAAAAAATAGTTAAAAAAGGAATTTATGAAATCTGAACTAAAAAATTATAATTTTTAAATCAAGGGGTGCATACTGTCGAAATATCGCTAAAAATCATCTCACACATTTTACATTTATTTTTTAGTTTAGTTTAGTTTTTATAAAAGTTTTTTTAAAACTATTATTTTCTTTTCTGCAAATCTACATCTGGAGCTCTTATTAACAAAATTAACAGGTTACCGTCTACGCAAGGTGGCTGTGGAGGTGAAGGGCTATCACATTGGGTTAAATCATCATCGGGCTCCGTTTCTGGCACAAGTCGCACTAAAAAAGAATTATGACGTTCAAATTAGAAAAAAGAGATGCTTCAATTATGGTTTTATAAATATTACCTAGTATATACTTATTGCTAAATAGGTACACTGTTACAATTTCAGTTTATATTATTTTTAAAACTTTATCACACGTAATTTAAAAAAACCTCTTATTTTAATGTAATTCAAAGATAAATTAACGATTTTTTATTAGAAGATGTTAAATATCAAAGGGTGAAATTGCGGTAGTATTCATAATAAAAAATAAAACCCTAACAGCAACCACTATTATATAAAATGTTGACAACCACTGACCAAATTACGAAATACACTTACCTCTCAATTCTTTCTCTGAGTTTCTGGCGATGTTTATAACTCCAAACACACAGAACAACCCCCAAACACTGTTTACTTTCGAGACACACGTTATGGAGGCAGAGACAGCCACACTAATGACAAAAAATTAAGTTTATCAAATTCAACCAACACGTAGTGCCACCGAACTCCGAATTTTCATTGCAGTGCCTACGACTCGCTAGGCGAGTCCATCGTCAAATGTATGGCGGCATCCGGGCAAAATCACGAAAATCGTAGTGGCATTGAACGTGTTAAGTTCAAGGTAAGGCCCAGCATACAAAATTCCATACGTTTTGATATACATAAAATCACGTAGGTCAAAGAAATGAACTTCAAAGTGCAACTTAGGCCCAAATTTCAATAAAAATAAAAAATCGTTGAAGTTACTTTATTACATTTTAACAAAACGAATGAATTAGTTATATCCCCATTAAACATCTGTTTTAATATCTGAAACCTCACGTTTAAAACTGAAGAAATCATAGGAGAAGTAAAATCTGTCATGATTTTGGAACAAAGTACCCCGACCTGACGGCATATAATGTTGTTCCATCTGTAATATACCAATGTTTACAAATGAATAAATTGATTTGATTTGAAATGTTATCCAGGTCTCGGGTTGTAGTGGAAAACACATTCGGAATTTTGATGACGTCAATATTTAGAATATTCCGACATCACATATATTTAAATTTGGAATGTTTATCCACTATAACAATGACATGCGTATTGCTACATAATTTATTACGAAAGAGTACATTTTTAAATAGAAATACACCTCGAGGCACGTTTGACGAACATGATAGGGGAAATTTGGTAACACCAGGGTCCTTGAGGCGACATGCTAATGAATATAATTCCTTGCAAACTTTAACAAGTGTCCCACGAAGATCGCCACTGAGCGCCCAACAAATTAGAGAACAATTTGCTTCTTATTTCTATAGCAACATCTAACACGACAGGAGTCGCTACCGAGTAAAATTTATCACATAGTGTATAAAATCATAAATATTTCTTTTTCTCATTAAGTTTGGTACTTGTCGCTTTATGTATCTTTTTGGAAAAGTGTAGTTAGGTCCACAATTTTTAATAAGTAATCAGAGTGCTCGTGTCATTTAGATCACAACAGATGTGTAAAGTGCAAATAGGTATTTTTACTCAGTAGCGACTATTCGTGTCATTCGTATAGTAGCGAAAGCAGTCGTCAAGACCCTTTCAGCAGTAATTCGGTTGCATGCAAGCATGCATTATGGCACTACCTCTTTCCAAAATTTTACTACTTTGAACTACTTTTCTTTAAAATATCCACATTGGGAGTAGACGGCCTTACTTTATCTTCCACGCTTGGCAAGGTGAATGTGAAATTAAGATCACAATAAAAAAGAAATATTAATAAAATGTGAGTTTTGTTGATTTAAAGAGTTTTTACATATGGTCAGTCGGGGCATGTGCGTCTACGCGTTAAATGCCTCTTACGAAAACTAATCGAATATACACTCTTCACGTCATCTAGTATGGCTGTCGGAACTAAACTTGGTAGAAAATGTTAATTGTTTATGGCAACACACATGACGCCATGACGTGATACGCCATTTTGATTTTAGTGTCGTTTGTTCTTCGAATGCGAGTGCATTGCTATTCGTGTTGTTCGAAAAAAGTAATAAGTAAATCATTGTTTTCAAGTTAAAAATAAGGTAAAATTATTACATTCATCATCATCATTGGCTTATATGTGTAACCAAATAAAATGTGATTTTTAGATTTAAAATAGTAATCATAAATAAAATAAAAAAGTAACAAAGAGAAACCTGACCTGACCGGGGCTACTGCGTTACTATGACGCACTTTCCCTGATTCAGCGATTATCAACTATTTTAGTTTGGTTATCAATATCAATTATCTCATTTTGAATTTTACTTCGTATTTCAGTCCACTTCTAAAAGTGGTCCATAACTATAAAAGAAAAAAAGAAGCCGCTATGGTCTCAAAACACATTTATAAGAGCTGTCAAATCTATAAAAAATAATAATATGTCTGGATATACAGCATCAAACGTATTTGCGATCTCACGTACCACTATAATGGATCACATTTCAGGACGCAGAGGACAAAAATCACTTACTTTTGGTAGATCAACCGTCCTATTCATAGAAACGGAAAAAGTTCTAGCTGAAAACTTACGTATAATGGAGTGGTTTTGGCCTTTCAAGACGAAGTGATTGATTTGGTTGCCGATTATATTAAAACTAAAAATATTTCAACACCCTTCAAAGATGGTATCCCAGGTAGCGACTGGTTCTCTAATTTCGCAACGAGAAATAGATTATGTATAAAAAAGCCTCAAGCAGTCGATTATGCTCGAAAACGCGCAGCAGACTCATTTATTATAAACAATTATTTTAACTCGTTTGATAAAATATTAAAAGACTTGAAACTTGATAATCGACCGGACAAGATTTAGAACCTCGACGAAACGTTTTATTGCAGTGACCCGAAAAAAACAAAAGTCGTGGGTCTTAAGGGCTACGCGTCGCGTAGAACCACTGCAACATGTGGTAAAACTAACACAACAGTGCTATTTGCGAGTAGTGCTCCATGAGTCCTTCTTTTATTATTTTCAAAGGAGGAAAAAACTTGTGAAGTGAGTGGACATCACCTGTAGCATTTCCAGGAACTACATACACAGCGACCAAAATTGGCAGGATAGAAAGCGATGCTTTTGAGCAATTCACAACTAAAAGTTTCATACCTTTGATTGGAAACAAAACTGAGCCAACTCTTTTACTTTATGGTCATAGTACTCATGTCCGACTATCAGTATTTGAAATAGCGAAGGAGATATAAACATAATTAAACTTCCTCCCCATTCAAGCCATATATTGCAGATCCTAGATCTTTCTGTGTTTAAACCTGTTTCCCACATGGCCAGATCTGGCCTCGCGAGAGGGTCACGGCGATTTGTCAATTCCCATATGCTTATATGTGGCCTCCCTCTTCAATCGACGTTAAATCTTATTTTTTATATAAATAGAGACAATTTTTGTTTGCACAAGTGTAGCCATAAAAAATCATAGATAAATTTTCTACTCTCTATGCCCAACCAATACCGTAAATAAGGAACATACTGTCATTTTATTCAGTTCGAAAATCCGCCATTATGCTTGTTGCGTTTGTGCCTTGTCGGAGCTGTTATTTCGATTTTTGCATAGTAATTGCATTGTTTTATTAGAAAACTGTTGTTACTTGTTATATGGAGCTTATGTTATATATCTGTTTATAATAGTTACCCATATATACTATATAATTAGTTACGCCAAGTTCGAGACGAGTAGCGCCATCTCTCGGCACAATAATAGAACCGCGCGACTACTAGCGATAGAGTTTGACGTACTGACGTCTATCAACTTAATTTCTCTCCTCTTGTCAACGGATTACGCAGCGTCCTGAGTGAGCGATTTGTTGAGTGATGCGAAGCGGCGCGATGACAACAAACAGTTGATTCATATTGAAGTGGCCTACGTGACCAAACGCACGTAAAGTGCGGCGCGACGCGGCGCGAAACAAAGCAAACGCGATAAGTTGGCTTTATTTGTTCGCGCGAACTGGACGCGTCTCCCCGCCCGCCAATATTTTTTCAAGCAAAAATTGTAATGTCGGAAGTAGAACTGTTTATTAATGCTATTCAAGACCGTCCTACATTATGGGACAAAAGGAATAAAAGCTATCACAACCGGTTATTATCGCACCGCGAATGGGAGGCTGTGGGTAAAATAATTGAGACTACAAATAAGTACAACATATTTCTTTATTACTATTTCACACTTTCGGCAAAGGATGTTGCTTAAATACAATTTAAAGTTTTCCCTCGCCTGTGCGGCTGCTCGTGATGTACCATTGTATCTTCTTTGAGAATTATTCCTTTGTGTTTGTGACATATTTTGATATGCATTTCGGAAAAACATTAACTCATTCTCATTTATTGATTCAAGATCCCTTATAATATTGTGTAGTAAACATATGGCTTTAACTATATGAACTGCATTTGTAAAATTAGTTTCGATGGATTTATGTAGAATTCTGAATTTAGAAGTTATTGAACCAAAAGAACATTCCACCACCATTCTGGCTCGAGATAAGCGATAGTTATAATTATCTTTGGCGTCTCCGTTAACTGTTGACCTTTCTGGAAAAGGTCGCAGCAGGTATTCCTTTAGAGAAAACGCTGCATCTCCGAGGAGTAAATGCGGAGCTATGATATTAGAACCCGGTAATGCTTGTTCTTTAGGTATTTTTAGTCTTCTTGTTCTATTGCTTTTTGAAAGGGGCATTCCTCAAAAACACGGGCATCGTTTTTTTTTCCATAGGAACCCACATTTATCATTACAAACGTATAATTTGCGTCGGTGACTGCTATCAACCCAATCGAAAAGAAGGATTTGTAATTATAATACATAGAACCACTTTTTTTTGTTTTATTATGCGAATGTGCTTTCCGTCAATACATCCAATGCAATTAGGAAACTGCCATCTATCCCAAAAACATTGGACGATATTTTTAAAGTTATCTTCTGAAGGTTCGGGCATGTGTTTCATAACTAATTGAGTCCATACAGCTTTGCAAACTTGTGGTACGATTGTAGAAATAGCAGATTTTGAAATACTGAACGAGAATGCGAGTTGCCGGAATTGTATACCAGTGGCCAAATACCTGAAATAATAAAAAAAAAATAATTTATAATTCTTTTTTTTTTCAGGTGAAATGGCTAAGAAAAAATGGAAAAATTTGAGACACGTTTAGTAAAGAATTGAAAAAAAATCCTAAGCCACGCTCTGGGACTGACGCCGATAATGACCCGAAGTATACAGGCACATGGCCATATTTTGAGGCCATGTCTTTTTTAAGAGTAGTTCTGAAACCCCGACAAACAGAAGGGAATATTATATCTTGTGACTCAGAAATCAATTCAGAGAATACCAGCGAGATAATCAATATGAACGAATCTCTAATAGATATCAACCTACGATATGATCCTTCCCCTTCACCCTCATTGCCAGTTCCTTCCCCTTCACCCTCATTGCCAAGACAAACTCGCAAAAGAAAAGATATAAGCCTCGAAGCATTTCTCGATATCGAGAGAGAAAAAATGAAAATTCTTCGCGAAGATCAGTCGGACAATACTGACGACGACCTTCTTTGGTTCAAATCAATATTACCTTACATGAAACAGTGGCCATCACTCAACAAATTACATTTCAGAACGCAGATGCAGGAACTTCTACTAACGGAGCTGTCAAAGTTTAATCCACCACAATCCAATGCTCAACAACATGGATATTACACATCTTTGTGAAACTATTTCAATTATGTACCTATTTACTAATAAAACTTAATAATATTATATTTTATCTCTAACATTTATTTCATAGTATATTATTTCATAATTTTCTTACCTCAAAGTCACCATAAGTCGTTCTTCTACAGAAATAGGTTGCTGAAAATTAGTTGTAGTAAATTGCAGAACAGGTTCAATGGCTTGCACAATATAGTCAAACGTTGTAGGTAACATTCGGCAATATTCCTTGAACAACAAGAGTTGAGTACGTAAATCCTCATAAGAATTATGAAATTCCCCATGAATATGCCTTTCTAGGTACACAGTTTTAGTGCCACTTCTCTGCTGTACACACTTCTTCAATAACTCATATTTTAAATATGTATTTTCAAACAACATTAGCCTCCGTACGTCCATGACAAATGTTTTATGCCAACTGAACTCGGCCGAGGGCGCAGCACGGCGGCGGCGCCGCGGCGGTTCGCGCGCACGTAGGACAGAGCAGCCGCGTCGCTCCGCACCGCATTGAATTAGCATCGTATCGTTTCGCAATCGCATTCGCGTTGAGTCGTCCACGTAGGACGTTGCCTTAGAGAGCTGTCAGCACCGTTTGCTATTTTGTGTGTTTAAGTGCATAATATCTTTAATTGTGAGCTCACAACCATTTTAACAATAACAAAATTAAACCCGTGTAAATCTGTGTAACTTCCGCTCGAGTTCCGCCCAAAAGTTCGGCTCAACGAGTTAATGCCTCAGCCAAACCACAAGACGCCAAGGTGAGTCAGCTATCCAAATTTCACCCTTTTTCCCCTATAATGTAAAGACCAGACGAGAGACGATAGCTACTTCCCCGCATCGTTTTTAAACAGTATATTTATTTATAGGACAAGAAGAGCAATGTAAATAAAAATTAGTAAGTAGCTACAGTAAATAGTATAAAAGACGAGGCAAATTTGAAAAATATATCAATTCATATGAATACCTACGCTGAAAATTTAAATAGATGTATACAATTTAAATAATAGCTGTCATTATAAAATGGAAGATTTTAGGATAATAAAAAATACAGAAGAGTACAAATAAAAACAATTGTTTATTAAAATAAAACTATATATTTATCTCAATACATATAATTCACCTATAAGTTTTCCTTAAATCTAAATTTTATTAATAATCTTCAACTTTAATTTGATGCAATGAAATAGCTTATATAATTTAAAGGACATAACACAAAGAAAAATATTATTTGTAAACAACAAAATCTAAGCATACAAATCTATGTATATAACGGCGCCTGACCTCAGTAATAAATACAAGTTATAAAGCACTACATGTAGGAAGTAAAAAGAGAAAAATCATAAATGAGAAGCTGCTAAATAACCATCAACAAATATATATAAACAGAAAGTCGTACAAATTTATAAAATGTCATCATTGCGGAAGAAAAGGTCTTGTTAAAAAGGACTGATATTATTACAATAGAATAAATAAAAATAGTAATTTACAGACTGTTTAATCAGTGGAGTCGGCACGAGGGTCGCCATTAGATACTAATAATTTTTCAGGGTTTGCATTTATGTTGAGATGCCAATTCATATGTCAGAGTATACAAGAAAATAAATTGACATTCTTACTAGAATCGGAACACAATATTAACAGGGAAGATCTTTTCATAACTTCTACAAATTTACAGGTACCGATTAAATTATCTGTTGCAAAGACTAATGAATTTATTACAGCTACCAAAAGGGGAAATATTAATGTCACGAGAATGGATGTGCAAGGAGTTTTAGAGGACATTCTCTACTGTCGTGAGGTTCCGTACAATTTATTTTCCGTATCAAAGATGCAGCGAGCGGGAATAACGGTGATTTTCGATAAAGACTGCGCTCGGATACTTAAGGATAATAAGACCATTGTACAAGGTAAGAACATGAATAATTTAATAATTCTAGAATCCATAACATCTAAAATTTGTCAGTCGATTTCAACATAAAGTTATAAAAATAATTATAATTTATGGCATCAACGCTTAGGACATATAAGTAAAAATAAATTTATACAATTTAAAAATCATAAAATGGTTGATGATATAGTTTAAATAGAATCTGTGATTCCTAGTGACGACTTGTGCGAGGCTTGTATAAGTGGAAAACAATCGCGGCTACCTTTTAATAAAAGTAAAGATAAAAATTACGTTAATCGACCATTGTTTACAGTACATACAGGTGTTTGCGGACCCTATTACTTCCTTTTATCGTCTGCAATAAAAATTACTTTGTATTATTTGTAGATCAATTTACCCATTACTGCGTTACGTACCTAATAACATATAAGTCGGATGTGTTTTCAGTTTTTAAAGATTTTGTTACAAAAAGTGAAGTAAAGTTTAATAGTAAATTAGTTAATCTGTATAGTGATGACTGTAAAGAATATTTATCTACCGACATGAAAAATTATTACATTGAAAAAGGAATTACTTATCATTTAACTGTACCTCGAACGGCACAACAAAATGGTGTTTCGGAACGTATGGTTCTAACTATAACCGAAAAGGCTCGTACTATGTTAAGTAATGCAAAATTAGAAAAGGTAGTTTGGGGTGACGCAGTTTTTACTGCTGCATATTTAATTAATCTTACACCCACTAAAGCCTTAAAACATTCTTGTACACCATTTGAGTTATGGCACATTATGAAACCTACAATAAAATATTTAAAGGTTTCTACAGCATACGTACATAATAAAACCAGTACATCTAAGTTTGATCAAAAGTCGTGGAAAGGAATACTGGTGGGCTATGAGCCAAATGGTTACAGAGTGTGGAATGTGCAATGCGAAAAATATGTCACAGTTAGGGATGTTATTATTGATGAGACAGATTTTTTGCAAAGCAGGCCGGTTGTAAGGCTGGAAAGGAATAGTAATGAATATTCCTGTGGTGAAACGGATGCATCTAAATCCGTGTTAATAGTCTCAGGAGCAAAGTTGCTATAAATCAGATAGTGTTAAATCTAATAATAATAACAGTCCTGCCAAAATACGCAAAATTAATGACGGTAATTTAACTTCACACATAAGTAAAAATCAAAATGAAAACACAAATAATAACCGCGAAGTTAGAAGGAGTGATAGATTAAAAAGTAAACGCCCTTTACGTTATGATCTAATTGAAAATGATTGTCTATTGTATGTAGGTTATAACATACCTAATTCATTTAATGAAATAAAGTCTCGTGATGATAAAATTTTATGGGAAAAAGCAATAAACGATGAATTAAACTCTTTTTATAAATAATACTGAGGGTGCTTTTATAAAGAAGCAGGTTTCCAGCGCCGAAATCGGCCTGTAGCGACCATCATGTCGTCAACTTCATCGGACGACGACTTATTTATTATGGAAAATAGTTATTTAAAATGTTTGTATATTATATTAGTATTTATTATATTAATATTATATTAATATATTAGTATTTTGAAAATGCAGGACAATGTGTCTCGTGTCATCAGGCCGTTTTCGGCGCCGAGAACCTGCTTCTTTATAAAAGCACCCTTAGACGTTAGTTCCAAAACCGATAGGTAAAAACATTATAGATTGTAAACGGGTCTTTAATATTAAAAATGATGAATTTGGGAAACCTCTAAGATACAAAGCTTGATTAGTAGCAAGGGATTTGGTCAACAATATCTTTGCAATTATAATGAAACCTTTGCACCAGTTGCCAGAATAGCTAGTTTTTGCTTTATTGTTGCCTTTACTAATTAATTTAATGTATTAGTTCACCATTTAGACGTTAAAACGGCGTTTTTGAATGGCGTATTTGGTGAAGAAATATACATGAAAGTACCTGAAGGCGTACAAAGTAAAAATGATTATGTATGCGTCGGAGACGGATTGTATAAACCGCCGTATTACATTACG
>LUGF01028581.1:304763-315893 GCA_001625245.1 Calycopis cecrops | reverse complement strand
CTAAAACTGAAGCTATGCGAAGAAGCGTTTTTTGTACTGCGCCAAAAATATATAACGGATTGCCTGAAGAAATTAAAATCATTACGGAAATACATTTGTTTAAACATAAGTTAAAAAAGTATTTAGCAGAAAAATGTTATTATGACTTGAAAGAATATTTTAGCGAACAACAGAATCTATGACAAAGGCCAATAATGTATTGATAATTGTTTATATTATGTACGATGCTATATTGAATTTTAAATTACAAATGAATTATAATAATAATATGAGTAATATAGTAGGATTGTATGAATTTAGCTTGTATAAATTGCATGCCTCGTTTGGCAAATTGTGGCATAAGAACATTAATATTATTGTATGTATATCATCTATATTCTGTACCTACAATTGCAATAAAGACATTTGATTTGATTTGATTTGATTTGATTTGATCAACATCCAAATATCATGCAGATGTGTTTTCCTCCTTGACAACTTCTTGGTAGACCATCGATTATTTATTATATCTATCGTGTGCATCTAGACCGTAGCGGGCCTATATTGGATGCGAGACTTAGCAGATTATTGGGCTTATTGGGGATTATTTATTTTACAAGGGAATTAATCATAATTGTTGTGCAGGAGTCCGTCCTCTTTTCCTCTGTATGTGTGGATGTTTAGTAGCATTTAAACTATGCATATTACCTATGAGCACTGTAGCTTATAAGTTGCTAGGTATAATGTAACAAGTATTTTATGGCATGTTTAGTGTTAGGCAGCAAGATATATTATAATTCCTTGCTTTTAAACAAAGCTTTATACATTTTGTGGCTTATAAGCTGCCAAGATAAGTATGTATTTTGTGGCCTGTAAGCTTTTAGGCTGCAAGATATATTATCGTGTGTAAGCAGATTAGTGCTGAGCCATAATTGGTACCGTAACGTGAGGTCTATTCAATATAATTAATAGAATTGGTTGCTTTGTGCGTTCATTTTATATGTTTAGCCGATATGACGGCGAGAACTCTCTGGATATTAAATTCATGATTGTTTAAATTAGTTTTAGTCAAAAACGACAGCCAATAGGTATTGTACTATTATACTAGAAATAGAGAAAAATAGACAGAAATTTCATTGAAATACAATAAGTTCGAAAATGTATTAAAACTAGAAACCTGATTCTAGTTTTAATACATTTTTGTTTAGATTTCATCTAAACATTAATTAGATTTTAATTAAATCTACTTCATCTTAGACGTAAAGTGTATGTATTCGTTATTAGTAGCATTGTTTATTGCGGTAAGACTAAACATTTTTTTAAGTTTGGTGTTAAGATTTCAACGATCAAAATTGTCTTATAATTTATTTAGTTCATAGCATAAAACTTTTGCTGTTCCGTATATTTTGAACTCATTTCATTTAATTGCGTTTGTCTTAACAAAAGTTATGATAGTTATGTACAGCTTGTGATAGTGGGCTGTGGCGCTTTCTGGATGGGCTGTGACCAGCAGCCTTCAGTGGTGCGTCTTCTGGCTGTTAATGAAAGTAAGACTATGTCGGTTGAAAAGAATTGATAACACTGAATGGTTTAGTTGCGATGGTAATTTATTAACTGTACGTCAGTACGCGGGAAGCCATCTGTTGTTGCGGATGAAGTTCTAACTATAACTAGGTACAATGAAAATTTGTAAAAAGTATTAAACTTAGACATTTCGTTATATTTTATACAAAACTTGTCTAGGTATAAGTCAAGATTTGCCAAGCTATCCATATAGCTTTTTATTGCGTCCTCCCCATTTAATACTCTCTAGATACATACATGCTGATTGCGAAGGCTTTTGACCTTACCTTCGGATAGGACCTCAATAAATTACATGTGTATTTGTAACCTTGTTCATATGTAATTATATTGCTTATTTCATGTTTATAATTATAGAGTAGAATATCGCTCTGAAATATGGGAAGCGTGATATCTGGGTTGGGCTGATATATAGCCAGTAGCCATGGGAGCCAACTTTCCTGGCAGAGGTTCAACTTGGCGCTATAGTACGTCAAATTTAGACAAATACCCATTCGCATTATGAATAAAACATCGCGTCGATCCTTTCAACTTACACGCGAGTGGGCAAAAATATGAGCGCGTCCTGCGACTGCCTTATTACCTTAGTAATAAAGTTCAATTACCGCTGTCCAGGGCTTGTAAAGGTTGTAATATGAAATATCATCCCGATGCCTACAGAATGTAATGTGTTGGCCGCTATAAATAATTACCTGGTCAAGTGCATGGAGAAGAATATGGAATTTAAAAGCCGTAGTACCCAAAGGCACTATGCTGAGTGTTAAAGTCACCGCCCCACCGCCGCGCCGCCAGTGATAAACACCTTAATTTTCCTTAAAGCAATTTTGCGGCAAAATTACTAAAATTCTTTTGTCGCAAAAAATATAAGAAGTAATTTAAAAGATAATCTTCATAAGTATATACTGTAAACGGGACTTAATCGCGTAATAAAACCTAAGTATTTTCCTCGACTCTCGACGTTTCGGAAGTAATGCAACGGCCGTGGTCACGAGTTGACTCTGACAGTCTGCAGTCTACTCGTGACACGTTGGCCGTTGCTATACGGCCGAAACGTCGAGAGTCGAGGTAAATACTTCGATTTTATAACATGATTAACTCCCGTTTACAGTATATAAATATATAATACAAATAGAAATACGTGAAAGCAATTTAACCTTCATAAGCTTAAAAAAAAATTAAATGTACTAAATATCAAATAGTGTAAGCCGATTTTTGTTCCATCATATGGGTAATTTAATAACCCCTATTGTCAAATTTAAAGCGACGCCATAAATATCAAAAACAAGCTTTTTCTTTTTCTTTTAAGATCTCTACGCTAGATACTACATTAAATGTATACTAATATTATAAAGAGGAAATCTTTGTATTATATATATTTTTGTTTGTTTGTATTGAATAGGCTCAAAAACTACTGGACCGATTTCAAAATTTCTGTTACCATTACTTAGAGGGATTCTTCCAAATCCGTATAGGCTATATTTATCCCGAAAAAATGTTCCTATGGGATGCTATGGGATGTTTTTCAAGGGATCGAAATTTGCGCAGGTGAAACCGCGGAGCGCAGCTAGTATTATATAAGAAGACACTAGACTGCAAACATGTTAAACGCACATCTGCCACGTCATGTGCATGCTTGTGCCGTGCGCTGCACCGAAATATTCTTTATGGATACAAAATCCCGACATTGCAGAGTCCACTATTTTGAAATTTTCACGACATATTTGCATGCCGGCTTGTTTTGCTTCTGTTGTTGTAACAATTGGTTTAGAATGGACAAGTAAAGTAATCTTTAGCGACAGTTCGAGATAATTACGGATATATCTCGATCTCTTTTGATCTAGAAGCAACAGGATCCCTCCAGCGACAGCCTGGCCTCGGTTAATATGTTAAGCTTCTCCTTCTCAACCTTTAATAAACGAATATTACTTGTAATCTAGTTATAATGTGGGTAATATTTTGTGTATCACAAATAAATGAAACTCTTTTTCTTTCTTTCCTTAGGGACTGTTCAGCTGCCTTTGAACAGTCCCTATTACGCCATTGGAAACATGCAATGGAGTCCGGATCCTCCATGAACCCAGTACTTCAAAGTCTTATTCTACACCGCTGATTCAGTGGGACGGGTGGAGATCCCTCTAGTTGAGCTGCTCTTAGTATAGCCCCTCCCCTTAGGCATTGATGGGGGTCACAGAGGCCTGCAAGACCCCCGCCCCCACAAACATACACCACAGCAAGGTGGCATTACGACCCTCTCCTAGTGTAAACTATCACAGCATAAAGTGTTTCTTGTGCACTCGGTGACCAAGTGAAGCGAGATCTACCCACTTTATACTACAATTATTTAGCTAAGCAGAAAGTTTCCTTAGGAACGTGGTAAGGTTTGCACTTCATAATTAAGAATATTAAAAACAAAGCGGTTTTAATATTTCACAAAACAACAACAGCGATAAAACTAGCACCAAACTAAACGTAAAACTGGGCGAACTAAAATCAAATTTGCAATACACGAAGTTCAGATAGCGGCAGGAAGTTCACTTAGCTGCATTAGGCTGAAGTAAGCCGATTAGCTTGGATTTATAACCGCGATCCAGCGTGGAGATATCCTATCTGACTCGCTAAGCGCTGCTTGTCACGTTACACAACGTCTGAATAGCCATTGTGTTGTCGGAGTAACGCCGTGTAATTAGAAAGTCGGTGAAATTATTACGTAGGAATGCGAAATTCGTTTCGAGGGAGATAGAAGCAAATTGCTGCGTTACACGTCGGGTTATAACGGCGTTCTTGCTTTATTTTAATACAATACAGGTATAGTGTAAGTAATAAAAATGTAGAATATCCTATAGAATATGCATACTCCTATGATAGACATCGAATTATGATAGATAAAGGTGCTTTTTTTGAATTGTTTCGGAATAGTTTGGTAACTCTTGCACACAAGAAACCACTGCAAAGTCACAGCTATGCTGTCGCATTTCGACATTTTCGTGTAAAAGACAGGTGCCCCCGGCCGTGCCGGCCTAATTCGGCTGCAATGCAACAAAACACGAACTCTTAAGACCTAGTAAATTAAAATATAAAGATCGAAACTGATACATATTGTGGTCTCAGCTATAGTGTAGCATTCAGGTTACGTAACTCTATATTCAGCGAAAATGTTGTATTCGCGTTATAATAAGTACATAACAGCTAAGACTGTTTACCGGAGTGTATACAACTTAAATGTAAACATGAAGCGAGTAAACAAGACAGCTTATCAATACCGTATTAACAGACATGTTTACGCAGTACCTGTCTCCGAGCGAGAGTTACCTTCACTCACTCCAGTTATGAGGTAAACTAGTAACAGCCAATTAAGAATTTCGTAAGCGGTATTACAGCGACCCGGAGCTCAAAATACCGGGCTTTGCTTTCAGCAATTTTCAAATATTGATATATTACCGTCATTTTGTACGTCATTTATTACACACCAACAAGCGATGTTACAAAATAAATATTAAAATATTGTAATGGGTGGCGCCACGTGGTATCGGTAACAGTTTAGAATTTGTTTCCATTTCAAAATATGCGTAAAGTGCCTAATTCAAGAGTTAGGTACTCTAAAAAAGTGCACCTAAAAACTAACATCCCAAATCTTCGAGAAGAAAAGCGCGTCATCCTAGATCCTCTCGCTTTTTATTAAACATAAAAAGCATCGAGTATAAACACGATATGCACAGATGAGAATTTATGAAGCCAAATTAGGTGCTGATAAAAATTACGCCGCAAACATCTTCGGGCGAAATAAATCGCACAATCTCAGGGGCGCGAGTAGCGCGTGAGTTATGCGAGGGCCTTATCAACCTGGAGTACGGAGGCGTAGCGCTATATGTACTTCATACACATCTTAGTCATATTTGAGGGCATTTGTTTCAGTTTACTGGCTGATGTAATAATATGTCCGATAATTGGTTGTGAATAGAAGAACGAAAGTGTAATCTATGTCGGCTGCATAGTTCAGAAAGAAAATCAACTGATGCGGTGGTAAAAGGGAAAAAAGTTTTAGAGTGGTGGCTTTACACCGCAAAGCGCAGTGTTGAATGCTCTCCTCTCCGGCAGATTTCTAACCCAGTTAAAGTCGCGGAAAGCCGCTGGATGCATGCAACTCGTGACCGAGACATGTGGCGCTTTCTATTTGGAGGCCATGATGATAATGATAGTATATCATTATTAGTAATACGACTACAGCGGCTTAACTTACAAAAATATTCAAATTTATAAAAAAACTAAAACGGAGACATGGTTGTATCTTTGTCACTTATCGTCATCGTCATCTTAGTCGAAAATCATATTTACATATACATTTTTGCATATTTTTAATACAAAACCCTGTTTAAAGCAGGGTTTTTATATTCGAGATCCAAAATAGATTTTCGTAGAGGTAAGAGAAACTATTAAAACATACGGCTATAACAGATGTAGTTTTTGCGGAGCTGAACAAAGGAACTGCGCCGGTGAATGCAGGTGTTCCAACGAAATATCTCTATAATAACAACCGTGTATTTTTATGCAAGTTTAAAAACGAGTATCGCATATGTCTGCTGCATAATTATAATGAGACTTGGTACTATTTGTTACAAATTACATCATCGTCCACATATTTTAGTCGTCCTCTGTTTCAATTGCAATGTGTGTGTACAGAAATCGATCTTTGTTTATTTATTTGTCCTTTATGAAGTCTTATGTGTAGCAACTGTCCGATTGTGTATAGGTATGCAAATGTCGTCACATAATCACTGGGTACTATAATTGACTTTTTAGACTAAAATAGTACTTTAGAAATGTGCTAGACCTAAATTAGTTTATACGACAGATGCACATTTCTCCCGTTGCCTGAATTCAGGAATTTTTATTTCTCACTAATAAGTTGGCGGCAAGAAACTCCGAGGTAACGTCAAGTTCAGACTACGCGACATTTCGACAATTTTTTCTAACGTTTTTGCATAACTATGAAACTAATAATGTCACTAAACGCAGTGAGAATCTCGTTTTCTTTTTATACATCTATGGCAATTATGGTCCAATAAAATTGAATTGTCGATATTAATTTACATTCTATAGGATATTTATGTCAAGTGCAACGAAGAAAGTTAGTTTCGATAAAACGAGCTGGATTCACTTCCTTTTAATCAGCTCGATTGTGTTTCATCATCATCATCAGCAGCCTATTGCAGTTCTCTCTTGGACGGCGGCCTCTCCCATAGCACGCCACTGGCCTCGACCTTCGGCTAACCTTTCCCATTCCTTACGTCTATTTTAAATTTAATCGCC
Source organism: Calycopis cecrops (assembly GCA_001625245.1). Lineage (NCBI taxonomy): Eukaryota > Metazoa > Arthropoda > Insecta > Lepidoptera > Lycaenidae > Calycopis > Calycopis cecrops. The sequence continues at coordinate 309,026 of LUGF01028581.1, read as the reverse complement.
AATGTACTATTTTATAATCCTTAAGAAATAAATGACAATACATATTTGATTAAATAGAATTCTTTTAATTTCACTAAAGCGTCTTTATATTTTACATAGTTAACTTACTGAGTCTGATTTTAGGCACTAGTTAAAATTTCACCAGGCCGAATTCGAATTATTGCAGACAATATAAAAATTAATTCATCAAAATTCGCCTTCCCTATTTAGATTTCTTGTGTTTGAAAACCATACTTTATATTTTATTATTGAACCAAAATGTTGTGATGGGCAACTACAACAATATAATCCTACACAGAGTACTTGGACGGTTTTGTTGTAAATTACAAGTATTACTATAATTGAATTTCATTGTGTCAAAATGAAACGTACAAATTTCATTAATATTTAAATAATCCCGTATACAAAATGGGTCAAATATTTAATTAAAATTTTCTTCGAAGTATAACTTCAAAGCCAGTCAATATAGGTACCCAGAATTAACGACAGTAATAGTATTCTGAAATTACCCTTTACACTTATACGACTTTTTTTGGTAATACAGGGGAATACCTTTAAGTGCGCTACCCAGGAGCCTGGGTGGCTCAACCAGGTGCATTGTCGGGCTCGGCTATTGCCCCTACCGACTAAACCCATGCGGTTGCCTTCAGCCGCTATAATTGGAGGGTCCCAATCCACGCCGCCATTTGCTTATTTATAGAAACGCGTAGAGGACGTTTACGGCGTACCTTACCGTATTTACCACGGTGCTAGGTAACGTAATGTGTAAAAGTCCACAGATATTATTTTTAATATTATAGTGGTATAGTTTTTATGCTGTAAAATTGAAAATAAACGAGATGTCGAAAATATTTTGTAATTTTTATTTTTCTCAAATTTAATTTAATTTACAAAATATAGATTCTAAAAGAATAAAATTGTGAGGACCAAACTTGTAGAGAATGAAATTTCCTACAATTTTGGTACTTACAGGAGCCTAATCCAGTCTACTTTTTTGTAAATTTACACTCCCAGTGACCTCCCCGAGGAACCTACAAAAAAAATTCACAACATAAAGTTTACATTTGATATGTCGAGTTGAGTTGGAGTCGAGTCGGTGTCGAGTTGGTATAAAGTGCGAACACCTTTATTTGCTATGATATGTCACGTTTTAGATAATAATTGGGGAAACCGTGTAGTTGATTAGAACTATGAACACCATAAACGTTGCAATACGCAGATATGTTGCATTTTCACCCCATTATTCGCGATGGGCCAAATCTCACGAACACGATAGCATGGCAATCAATGCACGCTGGTGTTATTTGCACATGAGTACTTTGATCATACCGGCAGCATCTCTAACGATGAGGAGGTTTTTTAGCCGCTAATTATGAAATGATATATTTACATAAAAAATATTACGGTCTTATTATTTAAAGAGATTAAAGAGATCGCTTGGTACGTAGAAATTTAAGGAGAAAATTAAAGTTTTAAAATGTAAACATTTACTACTTGTAAAGCTCAAAAAATGAGACGAAACTGTTTGACTCGGAAACAAATAGTTAATTACGAAAAGAGCTCGTTAGGGTGAACTGTGACAAACTCCAGCGGCATACACTTTTTCCTACTTGGAGCGGACTTAAGAGTTTGCTGAGGTTCTGACGGCCGTCGAAGAATACTGTATAATCATTTTATTTATTTTGTAGTTGCACTTTTAATACTCGTCGAGTTTTCGCTTACACTTGTAAAGAGATCGGCGAGTTGTTTCCACAAACAAATTCTGTACAAATTGATACAAGTTCGCAGACAAGACGGATGCCTGTTTGTTCGAGTTAGTTCGTACTTCGAGGTTTGATTCATCATAATGCTGTCCGAGTAAAATACTCTAAACAGTGCCATCTAACTTAAACAGAGAATAAATACTGGGATAACATATTTCACTCAATAAGTCTGTAGTGAAGCTGGGCTACTTCTGGATGCCTAGATGTTTATTAGCTTTTAGAAAACAAATATTACAAAATGTATTACGTCTACATTAAATACGAATGAATTTCTACCTACTGCTATCTTTGTTAGATTAAATTCGTTCCGGGTCCCAAGTCACAGTTTAAGCACTCCCTCGGGGTCCATGCGATGATTTTATCAAAGAGTGGACATTGTCAGTCCTGGGGACAAAGAGCTACAAGCCGCGGGATTGTTTTTTTATTCAATACGAGGGAGCTGTCGACGAGAACTTAACAAGGACTACCTGTAGTGTAAACTTACTTTTTTTCTTTTTTTTTTTTTATAATTGATAGGCTTGCGATTGGCCAATGCCTCACCTGGTGGAAAGTGTAGACTTGGCCGACGATGGAGCACGCTTGCCTAGAAGGTACCTATTCACCCTCGATTTGAAGATTCCCAAGTTGTAGGTATCAGTATTCCACACTTTGGCTGTACGTATGACAAAAGTAGATGTAAACCTCAAATTACTGATTAACTAATATTGATAATATGATATTATGTATCCGTAAACATAATTTCTACGATATATTTAATGTAATAAACTAATATCGGCTTCCTGACCCCACTGTACCTCAACTCTGCTCTCTAGCAAGTGATCTGTATAGTTCGTCATTTGACTCACTTATCTTCCAATGACTCTCATTGGTCTCATTCTTCGTGTTCGTTCAGCAAGACAACAGATTATAAATATTATAGATTATACAGACAATATGTCCTATTACAAATATGAACAATTATATATTTATTTATTTACTTATTATAGCCTGTACATTACACTACCGATGCTAATAGTCATTCGCGAAATGCTATTGTTTTGCCGTCCAACTTAGCCCATAAGGGGGCAATCGGAAGCAATACGGTTTAGTATGGTTGTTAATTTAAGATGAGCGAGATGTTACTTCCTCAACAGACTTGTTCTGGTCTCGTGCATTTCCTTTAGGATATTTTCAGATACATCAGCCGTACACCAAAAATTTAAACCGACCTTAAACTACAAGAACTGTTTTGTCTAAAGTCTGTCTTTAATAACCAAAACTTCCTATCAAGTGTAACAAACACTTTTCTGTAAACCGCATCAAAGTTCTCGCAAATAACTGAGAACCTATTTTTTTTAAGTTCGTTAACAAAAATATTTCCACATTATTTTCCAACCCACACTTTCCACAACTTAAAATCACAAACAAATATGTCTTCCTAATCCACTGTAAAGCGAGTAATATGTACCGAGTAAAATTTAAAAGGGAGCAAATAAACCGCATAAAGAAGATCTAGCCACACGCTGTGTAATGGAACCTCTACAACGCGGTACAGCGCTTAAAGCGATTTCGGAGTGGACATAGTTTTATAGCGCAGCTGCAGCGCTGCCGGTGATAAAAGCGAAATTAGTTGTATTTTTAAGCGCGCCTTTGTCAGTTATTATTTAGCTAAATATTTCACCACTTAAAACAGTTTTAACAGGTTCCTTCTTAAGTTCCTTTTAGCCTATTGACAACTTAAGTGACAACCTTTAAGTTAAGAGATAAGTTACGATAAAATTAACTAGCTATATTACACTATAATAGTAACTTATGAAATATTTATTCATGCTGAAGCTGTTGATGCTGTCAAATGTAGTTTGTGGTGAATATATAGCCTTAGTAAAAGTGACCGTAGAAATGCCGATTACTTTATTTAATCTGCACATTACACGTTACAATAATCTGTATATTGTAAAACTCCTTGATAAAATAAAAGTGTCTAAAGGATAATTAGTTATTATGTTATCGTATATAATTATAAGTTATATCTCAATAAATGACATTAACGTTTCTTTGCTCGTAGGAACAGTGTATGGAAGATGTCTAAGACAGCAGTTATCAAAAGCTGACATCCTACTGCTCGTTTGTCCCCGTAACATGGTCTATCAAGGTGGGGAGGGTGGGCCAAAGAGGGCAGCGCATCTGTATAGTCTCTGTACTCCGTGGTGACGTCGGTCATAAAAATGGGTCCGACTATTCGTTTGCCGCCTTATATACAATAAACAAAAACCAAAAAAAGACATTATTCTGCCTACTATTTTACCTTGATAATATTCACATAATATTATAAACGTATGTTGATTTTTCTAAATGAAAAATCCTGCCGTTACAACTTGCAATGCAAAACAGTTTCTCGTCGAAAAGAGAAGGAACTATTAAAACATACGGCCATAATAGAATGTAGTTTTTGCGGAGCCGAACAAAGGAACTGCGCCGGTGAATGCAGATGTTCTAACGAAATATCTCTATAATAACAACC
>LUGF01028581.1:202389-219135 GCA_001625245.1 Calycopis cecrops | reverse complement strand
CGCCTCAGTCCCTACGAATCCTTAAATCGCGTTAGTGTCGAGCGAGAGTTTATAACAGGGTCGCGGGGGCCGCCCCCCGCTGCGACCGGAACAATCGACGACCCGAGATCTAGTCTCATCTAGTTACAACATCAACTTGAAACAATAACACTGTCATCATTGACTGACCACAGGCCACTGACCGCAGGTCACTGACCGCAAGCCACTGACCCAGCGAGTAAGAAGTGAGAAAAAACTTTGAAAAATTCCTGTGGCTAAACTATTGCTCCGATTGATCTGATTTTTGTTTTGTTGTCTGGAAATGATACACTAAATATGTGATTTCATTTAATGCCTCTCGGTTTTATCAACCTTGTATGTGTAGTGCTATATCATTACAAGTGATGGCTACTCTTTCATGTTTCGTACGGCATGCGAATTTCTAGTGGCCCAAAGTGGCCGGCCCGATTCGGCGCTACATTAAGGCTGGTACTGTCTCTAACTTTCGTTATTTATAAGCCAAAAGCAGTGGCTAAACTAATATTATACTATTATAGAACTTAGTAAAATTATTTAAACAAATAAGACCAAATAGAATTATTTTATTTTACAAACACGTGGTTTTACAAAAAGATTATTGAAAATACCGACAATAACACGATAAGCTAGGACAACCGTACAGTACGAGCGCACACCGGAAAAGAGGCCGATGCATGGGAGATGTGCCGTTTATATAGGGGGGACTCGGGGTTGCTATAGCACGAATTTTCTTCTCCTAACACGGCTTCTCCTGACGAGGCGGCGTCCTCGCAGCCTAACCAGGAACTAGCGGCAATCAGCAGTGGCGGCAGCTGCTGTGGCGGCATCTGCAGTGGCAGCGGCGCAGTCGGCGTCGCCTTCACAGGCGAGACCTGTGGTGTCGCACCGATGTGGAGTGGACGCCGTTGCGTCACCTTGACGCGACGTAGAGGCTTCAGTGCTGTCTTGATCAAGACAGGAAGGGTCTCCTTCTTCACCAGAGCCTTTAACAATTGAGTCATATATTAGTAACAATAAAAGCTATACTAAGTACAGAAAGTGTTAGGAATTTTTGAGACATGTAAGAATCACATAGCCATACTTTGAAGAACAGGGAGTATAAAACTTTTTAGGTAACAAAAAAAAAATATAAAGAGTCACAATAAAAGCAATACTTTAAAGTACAGAGAGTGTAAGAACATTTTACATAACAAAATTAATGAATATACAAGTCACACTAATGTTGACATAGCATTTGCATGTAGGTAGGTACCACAAAACGAAGGCTATTAAAATATAAAAAATTAGGTTTTATTCAGGTCTCTTCCCAGAAAAACGTCAATGCTCACTGAAAAGTTAATTTTTAGAGGCTAACATGACACGTCCGGGGCAACCCGATACCCTTGGGCTTCATTCACCCCGATGCTCAACGGTCAGTCGACACGACCGGAGACTAACACAGGTCTCTACTGAAGTACTCTGGGCTTCATTCACCCCGATGCTCAACGGTCAGTCGACATGACCGGAGACTAACACAGGTCTCTACTGAAGTACTCTGGGCTTCATTCACCTCGATGCTCAACGGTCAGTCGACACGACCGGAGACTAACGCAGGTCTCTACTGAAGTACCCAATATACATGGACTTCATTCACCCCGATGCTCAACGGTCAATCGACATGACCGGAGACTAACACAGGTCTCTACTGAAGTACCCAATATCCATTTTTGATCATAGTCTGAGGTACTAAGAAATCTGCTGTAATGAAAGTAATCGATTAGTTTATTATAGCTAGATCGCTTACTATCAAAAAATGCAGAGCACGTATCGGGCGTCCACTCGCCGCGCCACGGCACCATGTACTCGGCGGCGGCCTGTGTAGTCTTTCCATGAGAGCCAGCTACTAGCCGCAGCTCATATCGCTCGTTTGGCAGCCGCTTGATGACGCTATACGGGCCGCGCATACCGCTATCCAGTTTGCCTGTACTTTGAGTCTGTTTAATTACATAGACCTTATCATGAAGGGCAAACTTGCGAGGAGCAGAACGATTTTTATTGACATATTCGTCCTGCCTCTGTCGATTGTCATCTAGCAGTTTATCTGCACGTTGTCGTCGGAGTTCGCGCCATGCCTCTCGATTAGAATTAGATCCTTCTATCGAAATGTCTCTTATGAGAGAATTTATTACTGGGGTCGTGGACTCTGTTCCTATTAATAAATTTAGCGCGGAACACTGAGTGGTCTTTTGTTTAGTAATATTTAATACTAATTGTAACTTCCATAGAACATTAGACCACATTTCGCCCTTATGCATGACCTCTATTCTTATCATGTTAAGTACTGTACGGCAATACCTCTCTGCTTGTCCATTAGATTGATGCATATTAGGAGTAATGAAATGCAACTCAATACCTAGGTTACACATACAATTTCGGAAATCACTACTTTCAAACATACGCCCCCTATCACATACCATTAATTGTGGAGTACCAAAAAGTGATATCGCGTTAGTAATAACTCGTTTAAGCTCAGTACTATCTTGTCTGTACATAGGGTAAAGAAGACAATATTTAGTGAATGAATCTACGAGAATTAAAACATACTTGTACCCGTTTGATTCGGGTAAAACTCCCAAAACGTCTACATGAATAGTTTTAAATGGGTCAGATGGTTTCTGCCATGAAGTTACAGGTTGTCGTGGGGCTCTTGGTATCCGTTTATGCGTCATACACACGACACAACTAGAAATGTATTTCTTAACAAAACAACGCATACTCGGAAACCAAAAGTGTTTGACAATTAAATCGAGCGTCTTTTCAACACCTATGTGATCGTGCTCGTCGTGAAATGCACGCAACAAACTCAATCGATAAGCCTTTGGTACATAGCACAGCAAACGCGATTTTTCGCCTGTGACATCATACTTGTAGTACAGAATGTCATTCTTTATGATATAGCGTGTACTATCAAGCTGACCGTCGTTCAATTTTTCCATGAGATAGGCAGTCTCCTCATCAGCCGCTTGCGCTACTTGAGCCCAATTTAAAGGTTTTCTAGCAGCACAAACGTTGACCGGGTTTCTGCTGAGATAGTCGGCATGGGCCATAAGTGTGCCTTTGCGGTACTCTAATGTAAAGTCAAAGTCCTGCAAATACATCCACCAACGTGCCACTCTGGGCAGGAGATCCTTTTTCCGCTGTGTCAATTTAAGTGCATTGCAATCGGTCACTACTTTAAAATTTTTACCAATTAGATACTGCCGAAAGTATTGCAGTGCCTTAACGACAGCGAGGGTCTCCAGCTCGTATGAGTGGTACTTTGGTTCCGCACCTACCGTGACCTTGCTAAAATAAGCGATTACTAGCTTACGACCACTGGTACTGATTTGCAAAAGCACCGCACCGTAACCCACCGAACTTGCATCCGTGTGGACCTCGGTTGGTAACTTGGAATCGAAAATACTAAGTACCGGTTCCGTTGTTAAAGCCGTAATAATATTCTGACGCGCTTGTTCCTGTTCGTTACTCCAAATGAAAGGCACACCCTTACGTGTTAAAGCAGCGATACAGGCGGTTTTGGTAGCGTAACTTGGAATGTACCGCCTAAAATATCCGGCCAGACCTAAAAATTGGCGAACGTGTTTAATATTGGTCGGCACCGGGGATTTGACCAATGCCTCAATTTTGCGAGGGCTCGGCCTAACCTTACCGTTACTAATTACCCTTCCAAGATACTCTACCTCGTTAGTCAGAAATACACTTTTGCGTAAATTAATAGAAAAACCCGCTTCAGTCAACGTCTTAAGTACTGAGTCGAGAAGGTCCAGACCCTCCTGTATCGTGCTACTAGGAAGCAGTACATCATCGATGAAGACATAAGCGCGTCCCGATTCTATAAACGGTTTAAGCGTTTTGGACATTATTCGCTGGTAAACGACTGGGGCGTTAGCAAGACCAAATGGGACTTTTAAATATTCGTAATGGCCCTCCGTGGTTACGAACGCAGTCTTTGCTATGGACTCTTCGGTCAAACTGATCTGATGAAAACCAGTTAACATATCCAGTACACTGTAAAAAATACTATTTCCGAGCCTATCTACGTGATCATCGATCAGAGGTAACGGATACCGGTCTTTAATAGTTAGCCGATTCAACGCTCTATAGTCCACGACCATCCTGTCTGTACCGTCCTTCTTTTTGACCAAGAGAACAGGGCTCGCATACTCCGACTCTGACTCTCGAATAATTCCTTTATCTAACAGGTCACGAATAATGGCACGAACTCTCAACTTCTCGTCGTGCGATATTTTATAAGGCCGATACCGCACAGGCGTATCATTATTAAGTCGAATGTGCATCTGGCCAGTTTTCACTGTTGTGATAGCCGTGCCGTTTAAAACATTAAACGAGTATTTACTTAAAATATTAATAAGACGTTCTTTATCACGTCCAACAAGAGTAGTATTAATATGGCCATCATGCAGATTCGATTTTATTGGCGCAACAATGTTTACAGCGCAATCGCTTCTGACAATCCGTTGAGAGTCCGCCGCTCGTATATATAGCACGCCTTGCCTATTTAACACATCCGTACCTATTATAACTGGCGTACTGATACAGTTGCGGGGAACAACATAAAAATCAACTTCTAAAGAAATCCCGCTTAGCTCGATTGGCAAAGTAACATAAGACGTAGATAAAATCTCCACGCCGCCTAATCCACGCAAATACTGCCTTCCGGGTTTAATTTTACAAGTAAGATGTTTTAATACATCAACCGAAACAAGAGAAATGTATGAACCGCTATCTATAAGAACATCTACAGGTATTCCGCACAAAACTGCGGTAATCACATCACGATTTTTACTGTTACCCTCAATATCGCGACAAAAGTTAACATTGCCTTTATTACGTGACTCGGAACGTTCTTTAGCGAAACAAGTATTTTCACTATGGCCAATTTTCTTGCAAAACGAACATTTCTCGATAGGATGTTTTTGATTCGCCGTAAAATTATTATTACGATGAGGTGCGGGCAATGATAGTGTTGATAGCGTGGACTTGGCTTTAAAAGGGCAAGAATTAAAATTATGGCCGTATCGTTTGCATGAATAACAACGTATAGTGGTCGGATTATTTTTACGTCGCTTTTTCTGAACGTTGTCTACATTTGCCGCGGCGTTTGTTGGAGTAGCATTATGAAAGTTTCGCTTCCTATTTTTCACTACATCCGCATTATAAGAGTTACGATTGTCACCTGTTTTAGGTTTAATATAAATCGATAGAAATTCCACTATGCTATCGGGAAGCATTTTAGCATTAGTTGCCGCCGCACGTATTTGTGGATCGGTTATTCCGCGTATGATTATAGCAGTTAAGAGTTCGTCAGAGAGTCCTCTTACTGCACGCAATCGAAGCAAGGATTTACGTGCGTACTCTGCATAAGTGGAATATCTATCAGAGTCCGTACACATCACATCAAAAAGTATATTCGCGATGTCAATGTACCGCGGGCACAGCGTTTTCAGTTCCTGCTTGAAATTTCGCCACGTGCGTTCGCTATGTGTCCATTCACTTAGCCACACACGTGCTTCGCCTTTCAAGCAATTTCCAATTCGGGCTAAACATTCATTATCGTCCCAGCGGTTTTTATGGCAAGCACGATCTACCTCGATACACCACACATTGACATCGTGAATCGCGGGGTCGAAGTCGGACACAAAATAATGGTTCGTTCTTACCGGGTTTAGTAGGGTAATGGCGTCAGCCAACTGTTTGACTACATCACTTGCTGAATGTGATGCGGAACCGACCGGCGTGGCGACCGCGGCTTGCTCGGCCTGTAGCCCACGTGCGCCGCGTGGCGTGAGCGGCACGATGTCAGCGGGTAGCTCGCCCTGCAGCCCATGTGCGTCACGTGGCGTTCCGGCACCGCCCTCACTGGTAGACGCGTCGGTATGACGCGGATTCCCGCTCCCAGACGGCAACGCAGCCATGACAGCGTCACTGGCCACAGAGCCGTAGCTTCCAGCCTCCAACGCACCCAACCTGTCAACAATAGAACGAAGTTGCCGCCCAAGATCGGGCGGTGTCGGTGTGCGTTCCCTGGACCGTTTATTCTTACGCAACATTTTTTTTTTTTGAACGACAGTAAAACTATCGGATACTCTCACCAGCGAGCTGGCAAACGTAGTCCGATCGCACTTCTGATATTATAGAACTTAGTAAAATTATTTAAACAAATAAGACCAAATAGAATTACTTTATTTTACAAACACGTGGTTTTACAAAAAGATTATTGAAAATACCGACAATAACACGATAAGCTAGGACAACCGTACAGTACGAGCGCACACCGGAAAAAGAGGCCGATGCATGGGAGATGTGCCGTTTATATAGGGGGGACTCGGGGTTGCTATAGCACGAATTTTCTTCTCCTAACAATATCAATAAACGTAATAAATGAAATACAAAACTTAAAAACGATATTTTATGTATAGTGTTTTATGAACAATAAAATCTCTAGAGAGACGAACTACTATATTAAAAGTTTGTTTTTCTTAATAATCTATTAAGAAAAACAAACTTTAAACTTTAATGACCCATAAAAAAAACAGATTGTAGCGTGCTAGAATTTTCTCAGGGTAGAGGTATCATTATTTCTGTCTGTCTAAATACAATTGTAGAGACTATATGACTGAACTATGATGACTATGTGTGTATAAAGTAACCACGTACTACATAATACTGCAACAGTGCAACATTGTCTTTTTACTAAATAAAAATAAAACAAGCTATCCGTGTCTACGTTCGCGTAGACTTTACGTGACCCAACATAATTGCACCTGAAATGTACGTTTCATTCCCCCACAGAGTCCCCTATATTCCTGTCTACTTGACAGCATATCATGTAGGTACACCGGATTTCTGCCATTTTAAACACCAACTGGTAACAAAGCCTTCTAATGTAGTTTCATAAAAAAACATTTTAAAATCCATTAACATATAAATCCATTCCATAACATACAGTAGTTATTTTATAATTATTAAATACGTTATATTTATACGCTAGTAGTCTTGTCATCGTCAATAATCTTTCCCTCTGGTTCAGACCTACCACAAATAACGATGAAATTAACTAGTTGGTCTGTGCATCGATGGTATTATCAAGACACTGTTATATTAATTTATTTAACATATTAAATATATTTCCGTTGTGTGATACCCGTAACACAAGTCCTTACGGAACTTACACCGGGGATAGACTAACGTAGTGTGTAAAAGACAACAGATGTTATAGATATTATTATATAATTTTTTTTTATGAGTGGTACTGATTACTTACTAATGTTACTTACCATCGCAATTATTCTCCTACATCATCACAACAGATCCGTTTTCTTTATTAGATGTTAGGAATTGCGTGCCCAGACAAAAGTGATTAGCGATGTCCATTAACAGACAACTGGGATTTGGAGATTTGTAGCGCCTACAACTGGTTCTTTGCTTTTTTCTTTTTTATATACCCAACCGCTTTTTTCTCATTTAAGCTTAGAAGCATGCAATAATTTGAACAATGGTATTTGTCGAGTTAGCGATGTAACGCTCCCATTAAACGGTAATAGTAATTATTAATTAATGGAATGGACGAGACAATACACTGATATATGGACAGTTGTGATGAATTGTGACGCGTCCGTGTGCATGCAGACCAGAATATTCATGAGACACTCCCTGGTAATTGGTTATTCGGCTGTAACATTGACGTGTATGATTTAGGTCACACAATATGGAGAATTTGATTATAAAATGGGGTGAAATTTAAAATACTACCTCCTATTTTGGATCTTTGCTCTTACAAAATTTTAATTTTACTAATATTTGAAATTATTTTATAGTATTGAAAACGAGCAGTCAGAGATTTTAATGAGAAAATGACCGAGGCCTATTGATGACCGCATAAATGATTACCGGATTCCACAAACCGTACTAAACGCGACTGAATATCTATAGCTTTGCGGCGGTATCATGTGTGCGAGAAGAAACTATCCCAGGTCGCACCTGCCGAATTCGGCTACAATGCAGCATAGCACATTATCCTAAAATTTAAAATAACATAAAGTAGGTACCTCTCAAAATGTTGAACCTTAATAAACTTATGGTAAATACTTGCCATAAGTAAGTACTGTTCTCTGAAGTCGCGACTCGATATCAAGGCACTTGTTTTATGCGGAGACTCTTCAACGTTTATCTCTGTAGTCTGAAGTATATTTCAGTTCATCGCCCCCCGTATGAACTGCGTTGTCGAAATTAAAAGCGTCAGTAATGCAGACCAGACCAAGTGGACTTGGAAACCTGCACATGCACAGATGCGTGACGTTGAATACGGATTATTTGGCACATCTATACTATTATAAAGAGGAAAGGTTTGTTTGTTTGTTATGAATAGGCTCTGAAACTACTGGACCGATCTGAAAAATTATTTTACTATTAGAAGCCGACAGATGCAATTTATTGAGCAATGCGACATCACAGTGTAATTTTATTTTAACAAATAAAAAAGGCAATTTTACTATCACCATCATTAGCCCTTATAAATCTACTGATAGCCAGCTGATAGCCTTTTTCAAGTCGACTGATCTGCCAATGGCATACACGGGCATAACCTTTGCCAGTGAATTGTAGCCCAATAACAGGTCATACGTCATAGGCAAAGAATCATAACTATATGAACAACCTACCCCTCACAATTATTATCATAAAATCGAAGAAACCCTACTTTAAGCGTACCCTGCGTATGACTTTAGAAGTGTAACAAAATGCACGAATCGCGACAACATAGCTGACACTTTAAGCCAATATAATGTGACAGAAGGAGATACTGCCTCATGCGTTCCGGTCTATTCTTAAGTCATATAAAGAACATACTTTTCTTTCCTCAACATATCGTTACGCGTTAAAAAAAAATGAGAGTTGTTTTGTTTAGACGGTTTTTATGATGCCTCGTTCCTTTGGTACTAAATTTAATTTAGTGTTGCATTAAAACAAAACGAGGCCATTTTTCAAACTCTGACACCACAACTAGTATATATTTTAGCTGAAAAAAACTGCAACTAGTAACTGTAAAATATATTTTTATTGCAGTCATTAAAATACATCATTACGAGAATAGCGTTATTTTATGTAGAGCTTTAAGATACAATATCAATTTATTAATTTTAATTTTATTACTTTCGCCCTTTTTATTTACATAAGTGTTACTCACGTAATAAGACGAATCAACTCGTGAGTAACAGCTATTATTTAAATATTAGCCATTAAAAAACAAAAGATTGAGAGCGTAGCTCGTAGCACTTTGTATTTTTAAGCTCATAGAATAAACCAACTTTTGTGCTACGTACAGTTGAAACTGCAGGAGACAAAAACAATGGGAGCGCCCTGGGCGCCTGCATCAACCTCGACCCATTCTGCCCGCAGTCAAACAAAAGACAAACGTTACATTTTCTAGAGCTCCATTGTCGTGTAAGTGAAAATATTACATTCCTAATTGTATTAAATAATAAGCAAAATTCTATTTGCTTTCACGTTTATTTTCGCGTTAAATTTCTTTAGGATACAAGAGTACGGGTTCGTTTTACCCGACCGCTTTAGAAAGAGGGTAATGTTTTACGACAGTATGTTTGTATGTATGTAACAGTTCTACGAATTTTACAAATGATACTGGGCACTCTAAAATATGTGTCAAGCAGTCCGGGACTATGTTTTTCAATGTAATATTAGATTATTGAATTCTAATATACTAATGTATGCAAAGGGATTCCGTTTAGCATATTGATAGTCAAAATTAAATAGAAATCATGAAAATTAGAGTATAAAATGTAATTAAGCGTAGGCTCTAATTACAGGCCTATTGTTATAATGATATTAATTATTATTACTAAGGATTATCTCACATGTACTCACGTAACTCTAATAATATTCAATTTGCCCCTTAGAGATTGAGTTTTACTATTGCAAATATGAACTCTCGCCAGAAATACGTTTTAATTACATTGATCATGAGTTTAAATACTTACTTGCTTGGAATCAAATCATTGTCACTCGAATTTTAGTTTATTGCTCAGATAAAAGTAATAGGACATTGTGTTTTTACCACTGTTTACTTATCTTTTCAGGAATAATAAATGTGGGTCAAACGGTGCAGAGATCCCATTAGGATAGATCGTGATCCAGTGTCGGCGATAGTACAGCACTTACGTGGCCGTGGCCTCACTTCCGCCGCTGAAGGGAACCCAGTATAAATCTAAACGAGCAATTCTTGTTTATTTCGTAGGCCATAACGGCTCTGAAGATTGGGATCTGAAATTTGAATCAAAAACTTTTTTATTTATTTTTCAAAAATATGTATATGTGTAAAAATATAAAACTGTGTGCGTAAATAATGCTCCGACACAAAATTTACTTCTTAAGAACGATCTTGATCTTGAAGTGAAAGGTACGTAACGTAAGTACAAGTAAGTGAGGTAAGCGGCTTGTAAGCGTTACGATGAAGTAATAGCTTCATTTGATGACATAGTTAATGTCATATCTGAGCTTTTGTTTTTTTATAGTATAGGAGGCAAACGAGCAATTTGGTCACCTGATGTAAATTGATCACTAACGCCCACAAACATACGTAACACCAGAGATCTAACAAGATGAGTTGCCGACTTTTGAGGAAAGAAAATTTTTCATGATTGAAAATTATTTCTCAACCCAGAGATAATCTTCAGGAATATTAATATTTCTGTAGATCCCTATAAACAATAAAGTTTTTAACTTTAATTATATAGTATAGATAGATAGAGCTGATGTCGTTAAAAGGAAAACTTTTTATTGTGTGTGTATTAAAACTTTCACAGTTGGCAACTCCGCTCAGCCTCATGAATATCACAAAGCCTGCGTACACGGTGCGTGTAAACTGCTGAACATCGTACCCTTTCGACTCATTCAATTTAAATACGATTACTACGTTCAAAAACCCGGACTGCAAGCGAGGCGGTTTGTGCTTCATATTTTACCCTCTTTTATTTTTGTGTTTTATATTCGGGACTCAGGAACCTGATCGCCTATTTTCTGGTACATTTTGAACGATTTATAGGAACGTTGTGGGAAAAGGAGTAAATTAGAAACAGTAAATCTACGAAGCTATTACACCTTTTAATACCTTGGTAAAACTCATTTCACCGTACTCAAAGGGTACATTCGACTGCGCTGTTCAGTTGTTCGTCTGACTGTAGACAAACTGTATTACGTGTATACAACATGTAGAATTGTCATCAATATCTCATCTGTGTAAACTTTCAACTATCTCACTATCACAGTATTGTGCTATCCTTTAATAGTGAAGTTAATAATACACCAGAAATATAAGAGTGTGCTAATATATTTTAATGTTACAATTATGGTAAAAAACCAAATTTACAAACAATCAACAATTTTGCAAACGGTATTAATGGCATTTGGACACGTTTCACTTCTTGCATAAAAAATAAAACTTTTAAAATAATGTTTCTCGCATCCCTTTAGGGTAAATGTGTTATGTGCGTCGCTCCATCAATAAAATTGTCAACAGATTGTCATTTCAAAATGACGCGGACGGCTTTAATTCCAGTCTTGGCCACCGGCCCAGATAAGTTTGTGGCACTATTCCGATTCGACGCCAACTAGACTCCAACTCACATTGACGTACGGCAGACAAAAGTATCATAATAGTACTGAGTTTGTCCGATGACTTCTCGTCTGCTCCTTACATCTTATATTATGTGAGGTCCGCACCTAAAAAATGTTCCCAGTTCTGTCATTAATTAAAAAAAACCATTAATCTAGGCCTTAGAAAGCTCGTGAACACAAAATTAGGAAATAGGAAACAAGTATAATATGTAAATTTAATTAATTAACTAATCATTTCTATAATTATATACTTCTTATTAAAGCTTTTCTCGTAAATGAAACTTTATAAAAATATTCACGTTACTTAATAACATTTAGTGTCAACGCACTGTGGCGTTTAAGCTACTTGATAATTTATTTTCCCAAGTTGGGATACTTAAACTGAAAGTTATTTCAATTACCCCAGAATTCCCGAGTTAGTTACGTAATTCGGTCTACCAAGTATGTGCTTACTGTAATGGGGCGGGAAATATTTCTCAAGTTTTCCTCAGGGCTATCTTATCATACTTATAATCATCATCAGCTGTCCGCTTTGTTCTACATTGTATGCGTGTTCCTTATGCGGTATAACTGCTTGTAATTTTTTTTTATAACTTAAGTATCGTCTATCTACAATTCTTGTCTTGTACTATTATAAATATAGAATATAAAATTCAATAGAAAATTAAAGATAAAGATTGATTTACTCGTTAATTGAACAAGTTTAAGAAGCTGACAATAAAAAGTATAGAGTGTTTATGTGGTGATTACAAAATAAATAATAGTTCTAAATTCAATCATAAAATTAATTTCAGCGAATTTTTTTCTTTTATTGTGTCTGACTGAATAATGTATTATTATTATGCGAACGATCTGCACCAGCACGACAGGGAACGTAATTTTCTACATACACAGGCGTGAAGTTTATGGCATCCCATAGGAACATTTTTTCGGGATAAAAAATATCATATGTGTTAATTCAAGTTACTCTCTATGTGTTAATTAATTAAAATTGTGTAAATTTCATGAAAATCGGTTCAGCAGTTATTGCGTGAAGGAGTAACAAACAAACCAATAAGCTAACAAACAAACATACAAACTTTCTCATTTATAATATTAGTAGGATATAAAAAAGTGTATAAAATTCTAATGTATAATATTGTGTAGGTAGACGGTGTGTGGATTATTAAATTCCTCTGTTTCCCTCTGGCACATGTGGACTGTATTCGTGAGAACACACATATTGTTCGTCTTTACTACGAACGTGCGCACATATATAAAGTTGTATACTTCCTACCTTGAGACTCTTCCAACTGTGTCAGATATTTCTTACATCTGAAACAGATGGGAGTGCTTCATAATTCTGATGTTGTATCATGTAGGTTTTATTGAGTAAAACCTTTCGCTTAATAGTCAGTATGTTAAGGTTGATTGTAAAACTTGAAATTACTGTTGCTATTATAACAACATTTTACGGCTTCGGCAAAGAAACGTGGAAAATAGTTTTGCTTCGAACTTTTCATTTATTTCTTATATTGTAACCGCCATACACGCTTTCGTGGCGTGTGTTATGTGTATATTTTATCACCCAAGAATCTTTTCGCGTTATCTCAAAAAACTATTAAAATGTCATCATAACCCTCTACGATATAACGAGGTACTTGTTTTGCGTTCATTGAAAGAGTTGGCAATGACTTTTTAACAACAGCCACCAGCAATCGGCGACTTTTGATGACTACCGACAACCATAAACATCCACGTTGAGGTTATACGCCCTCCTTCCTCTTTCCGCTCCATAATCCACCGGAAACTCACAGACCATACGAAACGCGAAAGCAAAGTTGTCTCCCTTTGACGTGTGGATAGGTGCCCTGCCAATTCAATTCAGCGCAGGGCGGCATGGCACTACCTCTTTCTAAAATATAACGTTTTGTTATTAATGTTACGTGACCAACAAAATAATTAATAATAATATTCCATTAAATAAATAATCTACCATAAAGTATATAAAAATTTGAGATTGCAATATACCATCCCAAAATTTCAGTCATTTCAGTTACTTTCGTTCCTTCACAGTGCCAGCTGTGGAGTCTATAAAGGATGACCATGACGACGAAGGGATTAACGTATTGTATGAGGCGAAGAGTCCTTCACACCCGGCTATTGTAATGGAACACAATCGAAGGCGTTGTATCAATAGAGGACCGTTGAGTACCTTCGAGTATTCGACTTCTATAGGCATCTTCTCGTGCGAAGTTTGTATGTAATAGTCATTTCTCACGCAAAAGGTAGATTTGATTCAAAATAAGAATAAAAGATCCAAATAAGTAATTAGTTAGTTATTTTATTTTATTTATATATTGTAAAAAACCAAGAAAACTTAAGTTCAATTGAATAAGTCCCTTTTTTGATCTCAAAGTCATTTAAACAACTATAAAATTCTTATTTTAGATGATTAATTATAATTAAACAACTATAAAGTTAAACTTAGTTAAAAGTCTTCAACAATTTATAGTAATACTAAGTTTTGTTACTATAAAACCTTAAGTAAAAACAAGGGTAAACGAAAAATAAATAAATAAATATCTGTGGACTCAACACTCCACGTTAGCCTAGGGCCGTGCAAAGTACCGTAAGGACTTGTGTTACGGATACTAGACAACGGAACATATATAATACTAGCTGCGCCCCGCGGTTTCAACCACGAAATCCATATAAACTTCAACATCCTATTTCACCCCCTTAGGGATTGAATTTCTAAAAATCCTTTCTTAGCGGATGCCTACGTCGTAACATCTACCTGGATGCCAAATTTCAGCTTGATCCGTCCAGTGGTTTGGGCTATGTCACGTTTGAGTTTTATATATGTAGATGCTTTGTAAATTTAAGAAATGTTATATATTTAAGATTTTTATTATAAAAATACATATAACACATAGATAAACATTCATGACCAAGGCAGGATTCGAACCCGCGATCGCTGGCGCAACATGCTTCGCTAATCCTAGCCCTGTACAACTGCGCCGGCCGTCGACGAAAATATAATAGGAATGTATGTACATATCTAGACTTAAAAAGATTATCAATATTTAGTGAATATCCATAATTACAAAGATAAATAGGTAAAATGTTTTTCTTTAGATATTGTTTTATACTGTCATGACAAAAAAATAGTAGACATTGTTGAATCCAAATTATGTATCAAGAACTACAACCCAAAATTATGGCACAAAATTTGCCCCGTAAAACCTCCGAGGCATGTTTCCATTAAAAAAAAATTAGAGATTGATTTAAAAATCCATTAATAAATAAAAATCACTTGTTGCAATTGACAGAGTTGTCAGAGGGCGGGCGGGCCAGTGAGTCGGCGGGCGGCGCGCCCTACGCACGCCTATTTTGCTTATTGCTTACATGCCGCTTTCGCGTAACGACCAAAACGAATGACATATAGTATTTTTGTAAACAGTTTATTTTATATGAGTGTTAGGTTTATACAACCCCTTAGAGTAGTGAAGTGTGGAACTGTATGTTGTAAGCAAAGGGAGTTCTAGTGTTAGTAAATATCGAGAAATGTTTATTTCGCAAAGGTACATAGAAGTGATAACGAATTATCTATATCTAAGGTCATTTAATACGGTAAATTTAATCAGAATGAAAATGTCACCGAATCCATCACAAAGTGTCCAATTTCATAATAAAATTCTATGCGTTATTCCTATAGAAATCAAAAAAAACAAAAAAAATTCTTCTAAAGGGTAAACAGGGAGGCCGAAATAATTCTCCTAAGAAATTTACTTGTTCTTTTCATTGCCAACACATATTATAATACGGGATATATCTTTAATTTACAACCCTCTAAACAACGAGCCCCTTAGTACAAATCGTTACAATAAATTCTTGGAATTATCTAATAATAGTTGAGGTTGCATAATTTTCCTTCATTAAACGACTATTCTCTTCCTCAGCTATGTAATGTTTATTACATTTACATAGTAGTGTATAGTTGAGAGCAATTTGTCTATGGAGAGTGGGTTTGATTAGATTAAAATAAGCTGCATTTACTAAATGATCAACGCCTTCACTCTATCTGTTTGCAATGTGTTGCAATTATGGTAAAGGCTTTTTATTTCAGTGTCACCTAAGTAATATGTTGTTAACTTGTATGATACGATGAATAGAAAAGAAGATGAATGAAATATTACGAAAAATAACATGTTTATAAGTCGTGTAAAGTAATTTAAATAAAACCACGTGACTCGAATGAACATGAATTTGAAGTGGAAATAGCCCAAAAGACGTAAGCGACATATAGCGCTACGCTGTTGTTAAGCTCGATCACTGAGTACACGATTTCGCCTATAGATTGTTCCTTTTTGTAAAATACGTTTAAGATGAATGTTCACGTCACTATTCCAACTTAACGCTAATAGAAAGAAAGTTACAACCAATTATACTTTGAAGTAGTGCTCTGAAACCTTCTTCACTTAAGTGGAGTTGTTCACTTTCAACGTTAAGTATGTGCACTTCTACTCTAAAAAGCACTTCGCTATAATCTACGGCTCATGAGCGTCGTATACTTTTTAACCGACTGCGTCAAAAAGAGAGCGAATGTATATTTCAAATTTCTAAGTTCTCTGCTCAGGCCTTGACAGATTTTGCAATAAGAGGCGTTTTTAGAATTGTCATGATAATACGAGTAAAACATACCTACTAATGTTATAAATGTGAATGCTGTTTGTTACGCTTTCACGCCAAAACTTCACAACCGATCATCATGAAACTTTATACACGTATTCTTAGAGGTATTAGAAAATACATAGGATTAATAAAAAATAGAAAAAATACATGGACTCGAGCGAAGTCGCGTGTAAAAGCTAGTGAAAATATCTTGCAGTCGTTAGGCTTCTCGTTTTTTATTTATTGCTAAGTCTGAATAGGCTGATAAGCTTGGAAATAGATATATAACATTTCTTCTTTTTTCTAATGGGTAGTAATTAAACGAGTGACTGTAAATTAAAATTTGAGGTATCAAAAATAATGAATTTAGCGTACAGAATT
>LUGF01028581.1:174070-202309 GCA_001625245.1 Calycopis cecrops | reverse complement strand
TTTACTGTTTGTTTTGTAATTAAATTTATAAAAACTCGTATATTTAATGCGTGCAGTGCCTTTAAATTTAATGACATTAAACATGTGTTGAATGTTCTTTAATCTTTGAATAGTAACAGTGTATGTTATGTTGGTGGTCAATAATTAAAATAAAAAATAAAAATATCTATTAAAGTTCGTCGTACGTCGTCGTATAAAAAGTCGCACGCTACAACAGCAACGCTGTTGTAGCGTGCGAGATCACGATGGCGCCAGCGTGAAATTTTTGCCAAAATATCACAAATTCTAAGCATGGTTAAGCCGGTTGCGGCCGGCCGGCAAGCGGATTTGTCACTTCCGTCACGTGGAATTACATCATTTTGCAAACCTTCTGACTTCACGAAGGTTTTGCTTTGATTTAAAAAAAAAACGATGCCATTAAAAGCGGCCGTAGCAGAATGTTGAATGACGTCACTAGAACATTTTCTGGAGCAAACGGACGTTACGGTGTCCATCTGCGCCCTTCAGTTCCTTCGTTTTGCTAACGAATATGTCAGCAACACTCGGCCACTCACCGCTCTATCACTGACGACTTAAGACGGCTCCGCTATCCTCGGAGACCCACGACTCGTAATAATCAAGTGGCCGAACTGACTAATTGCTCCTAACAACAACAAGGTGTGTTGTTCACACACTGTTCCCCACACCCATACACATACACCAGTTCCCTAAGTGGAAAGGCAGAGGGAACAGAGTGCCACATATCACGATCCCTGCACAATAACAGTAATATAATTAACAACCTCCAGTTTCAGCCAAGTGTTCGGCATTTATGTAAATTTCCGTGAAATGTAATTGGAGCCGCACCCCTGGGGACCTTATCAGTTATCAGTTACGTTCGAGTTAATTTGACAACCCAACTGATACCCTGACAAAAGTAATGTTATTTTATCTATATATAATAACGACCGCAGCAATTAACAATGTCGGATCTTCATTTTTGTGACTTTCGTTTTATTAAAGGTTTTTCTTTCAAAAATGCTTTAAATATGCTCACATCAACCGTTCTTCTTTTTTCAAGTTTGATTTTAGGAATTCAATATTTTGAGAGGGTATTTTTTTAACAAATAAAAAGAAAAATCACAAAAATAATGATCAGATATTGTTGATTGCTATAGTCGATATAATATATAGATATAGTGGTAAATAAATATAGGCTACGGTCGATTGTATACTATCTGATAAGGTAAAGGAGGAAGGAGGTCAAAACATCGGTATAACCTCTATGCGGATGTCTATGGGCATTGGTAGTCTTGAAAAGTGGCTCCGACTGCTCCTTTGTCCCGTTATACTATAAGAAATATGTAGAGGAATGATTTTTTGTCTGTTGTATCGAATAGGCTCCAAAACTACTGAATCGATTATAACAGTTTTTTTTTTCACTAATAGACAGTGAAAAAAATATATCAGGAAGTAATAAAGGCTGTATTTTATAACGATAGGGCAACTTTTATTTTTAACTAACATGAAGTGGGCACGCATCGGTTAGTCGTATATATTAATAGCGAAAGCTAATTTTGTCCCAGTGATTATGAGAGGATTAGTATTGTAACTGTACCGCTCGAGGCCTGTGGCAAATTCATCGGATGGGGCCCATTCGGATGGATTGGAATTTAGATCATAAAGAAAAAAACATAAAAAAGCTTTTTTTTAGTTGGGATTCTCCTCTACCGGGGGCCCCTTTCGGCTGGGGCCCCGTGGCATTTTGCTAAACAGCCTGTAGCCACACCACTATAGAGGATAGTTTCACATAAAACAGAAACATTTTAGCTATTTCAATAATGTCAATTACAATACTTTTGTAATTAGTAATTGATGAGCAATTTAATTAGTAACGTGTTTCAGCATTTACTAAATAAACTCATTACTCTGACATTGACGATGAATCACACACACAATCACATCCGACAATGAAGTAATAACAAACAAGCTTACACAGACGAAATTAACCGAAACCCTACTTACTTGATTATTTCAGTTGCATTAATTTGTGTAGTAAAAGCAATGCTATTAAAACTACTTACTTACTAGTTATTTATAAAACGTTTCTTATATATTATCGCAAAAAATAACAGGGTTTCTATTTTATTGACGACGTTAGTTCATAACTTACCAGTTTGATATAAGAAAAGATAATCCTGGACGTGATATTAAAAGTAGTAATAGTTTCAAAATTAAAACTTAAAATAGTAAATTGCAGGTATGAAATTAAAAGTAATCTTAAAACTTGACTTCATTAAAGTCTACGGGGAAAACTAGCAGTCGGATCCTTTTGATCACAATGGACGCCCACATACATCCGCATAAAGGCTATACGGATGCGCTGCTCTCTTTTTCCATCCACCTCCATAGTCATGAAAATGGCTTCAACTGCTTGTTTATCCCTCTATACCATAAAAAAAATTAATGGACGATTGTATTACCGATTTTCATGAGAAAGCTGTGAAACGTACTGATGGCAATGAGAAAGGCCCCTCAAAAACGTCAGAAGGCTTAATAAACTCTGTCAAATACACACGCTCAATTTATTTTTATATTTAATAGGCTCCTTAGACTGCTTTGAAGTTACAAGAGTAAAATACCAATATAAATGAAGTCTTGTTTATCTTGTCTTGTTTCATCTTTGATTCAATTTAATTATAATTTATCTGCGGCTAAGAGCTGACCTTCGCTTCGCTTACAATTTAAAGGTAGATATTGTGATCAGTAACTCAGTCTTATGTAGCCTGTGTAAAATTTATCCAATTTAAAACTGTGCCAAATTCTACCCAAACTCGGTGAGTAGTTTGTGCGTGGAAGAAGCGAACAAAGTTATGCATTTGTAATTTTATAGTACTATCTCTCAAATTTTAATTTTTCTGTAATATCTAGATCAAACCTAAAATGAATCTTCAGTTTATTCCCAAGTAAAATAGACAGTATTAAATCTATCGTTCTAATATTTAAAGGATGCTATTATAAAGAACAGGTATACACAAAAAAAATGGTTACAGTTTCATATAGGTAGATAGATATGTTGTACTGATTCTCCGGCTGATGATGATGATGATGATGACATATGTCTGCCTACCTGGGGAGGGAACTGGTGTGAAGATATTTTATTGTTTGTAACAAATCATCACAACTGGGTGGAATCTGGCACTGATATAGGTAGGTTGTCATCTAAACAAAATGGTCTTTCATCCTGAAAAAATGAAAATGTTGTTTCTCTTAGTGTAGTTATAACGTGAGTGAAAACGCGAGATGCAGCTATTAGATCATAATCTGGCGAACTCCCTCAAAGTCTATAAGAGGAAAATGAGTTTTGTGACCCTAAGGGAACCGTCTTTAAGAATCGCGACTGTCTCAATGAGCACGATGACTTTTGAATTCTATTATCTGATGTCTGGCTCGGGTATTCCAGGGTAAAGTTACGTTGTTCGCGTTATCGTAATAAACTTGGTAATAATACCCAGTTTATTTGTATATTTATTCATTCATGGAATAGAAAGGAGGGCAGCGCACCTGTATAGCCTCTATCCGGATGTCTATGGGTGTCGGTAGTCATGAAAATGGCTCCGACTGCTCGTTTGCCACCAATACCATAAAAAAATAATAATACCTAGACCCACCACCACCAATAATACATAGACCATACCGGCAATATTAAATTTTTGGACATTAAAATGTACATTTTTTTGTAAACAATATGAAACCATAAAAACGTAAATTCCCTGTCATAACTTACAACATATAAAATGACTCTTGTTCAAAGTTTAGCTCAAAGGATTTTAATTTCTGCTTCGCTTCAAAATATTATTTTTTTTTACATTTAACTTTGCTTTTGAAGTTTGATCTTTTTCATTTGTGGTTTCCAGTTTTATTAAAAAATATAAAAGGTTTTTGCGAATATATTTATATATGAAATTATTTGTCTCTGTAGAAGAGGCAAAAAGGTAGTGGAATTATTTAATGATGTCACTAAATGTGACCCATAATACTCACCTCTGCACAAACGAGATATTGACATTATGTAACCTCGAAGCCTGCCTTGGATATAATTAGATCTGTCTAATCCTGTGCAAGTATGTAACACAATATAGACATACGGTGTACGATATATTTTTATAAATACAAAATTAACATACATAATATAATGATTTGCCATAAAAAGAACATATTAATACAACATATTTTCATGAACGTTTCCCCAAATTATTTATGGTTGGTATTTTCACAAACAATGTTTCTTCTCACAGGAACCTACATTTGAAACATTTCAAATTGTTATGAAGTTCTTTGATACATGCTACGAAATCTCGACAACTTTTAAACGTTACAACTTAACTTTACAATTTATAGTCGTACATAAATAAACAAGGGCTAGGCGTGAAACATCTAATAAAAAATTTTGCCCTTTCTGTGAGTGTTCACATTTCATAAATATTTTATACCTACATTCTATTCTATTCATAAAAATGGCTTAAGTAGTCCCTTATGGCGTAATATCGTAACAATCTTAGATTCATCGTTGTTATACCACCGAAAACTATGCCGTCGTACACGTCTGCTCAACATTTATGTGGATATTTAGGGGTACCACTAGTCATCGAAGCACTCCGACTCCACACCTCTTTATTCTATAAATATATTTTTTGATTTATCTAGCCATACGTAAAGGACCATAAACGCCTATGTAACATTACTTTTCTGTATAGGTTAGTTAGTACTCGTCATTTACTTATAGGCATTAAAGAAGTATCTACTAATAAAAAATAAAATATTGACACAAATACATACTAATATTAATTTAATTTCCTGACGTAATATCAATTACAGTGCTAGCATGAAACCTAAATGGAGCAATTTGTTCCGGGGCGAGCTGTATCAGTATGAGCTGCGAGTTCTAGGTTAATATCTGAGCGACATCATACGCCATTTGAAGCTATTCGAATAGCTTCAATTTCCTCGCTACAATACGGTTTATATGGCCCCATTGCAGTTGGCTAACTTGAATATTAATGAGTTAGGCGGAATTCATAGAATATTAGTTATAGTACTTTCACGTCTGTCTTTAATATTTCAATTAGTATTATTAAGTTTATGCCTTTATATACATTTTTAGTGTAGATTTTATTACGTAGTACAAGTAAGTAAATAAGTTTTTGAGGCACTCGTGCCCGTAATTGATGAGCGGCTTGTAATCAATCAAATAGGTCAAGTAACGTCTAGAATGATGAACTCGGAGGCTAATTGGACGGCTCTTGGTTTTAAAACTCCGGCAACATATTATCGTTATGTAGACTTTTCCCCAATTAGTATAACAGTCGCAGTACTCAGTAATTATAATGGGTGGTAGAGTAGTCGGTAGAGTAGTCATTATCATATTCAAAAGAATCATCCGCGATGTAAAATATATATATTTTTTTAATAACAAATTTACATAAAAAATGTTAATCGGGTAATGATTTTATTGAAATAATTTAATGTTATGATGAAATTATAAATTATACATATATCTATAGGTTCATATAATAAAAGAGTAAGAAAGTCAAAACTAGGCACATTGAATATTTTTTCAAAAGAATATGTACTTGGGTCGTGATCTACAATCAATATCGAGGTCAAAAATATAGTTTTTAGAATTTTCGTCTGTTTGTCTGTTTATTTGCTTGTCTGTAGGTATGTCCGGGCAAACTCAAAAAGTACTTCATGGATTTACTTCAAATTTTGCGTGAATATTACTAACAGGTCGGGTCAATATATGGGCTATACATTATCTCAATATTTCCACGGATCGAAACTTATGCGGGTGAAACCGCGGGACGCAGCTAGTATTTAATAAAAGGGATCTTAAACTTGAATATTTCTCTGTTTATTACACATTATGTACTTAATTAATTCCACTTTAATAGAGAACGACGTAAAATACAGTCCTTATCGAATTATATATTTTCGAAGTCCCTTCGAAACTACATACACTCTATATCTGTTTACAGACTTGTTGGCTTCAAGTTTTAGCTAAAGTTTGTGTTGGCTTAATTACTTTCAATAGCCTGGTTTCCATATAATAATTTCTAAATGTGGTTATTTTAGACATTATAATTTTATATGCATATCTCCAAATTATATACGATTTCTTAAAAGAAATATATAGAAATAATATATAAATAAAAAAACGATATAAATCCCATGATCTATCATGATCCCATGAATCATTTCCCCCCCAAAGCTGTATGATTTCGATATGAGATTCGCGCGACACGTAGGAATGAATTGTAAATACAAGACCACACCGTTAATATTTTAAACGCGGGATTAAGCTTTCATATTTGACAACCCTTTTCGACTTTGCAAAATATAATTTTTAATATTATAAGCCCCTAAAAGGTTTCTACAAAGGGTGCCTGGCATATTATTTATTTGATTATTTTACGAAGGTATAACTAACTTATTCAGACTCGTTTTAGAATGAATCTATATTTAGCTACTGTAGGCGATTCGGATTGTCACTGTCGCTGGTATATCACTATCATAAGGCTATTATTGTCTCATTTCATGCCGTATATGAGATTTTTTTTTTTATGATATAGGGGGCAAACGAGCAGGTGGTTAGTGACTACCGCCGCCCATAGACATCCGCAAAACTAGGTGTCTTGCAGACGCGTTGCCGGTCTTAAGATTAACACGAAGCACATAAACATCCGAACAATTTTAATACAGATGTGTGGCACTTCTTTTCTCTTACCCTCCAATGGGCAAGGAATACTCAAAAACATCATGAAACACGACAGTAAAGCTGCATATTTTGCATAGGTATCATGCGAGTGAGAGGTCAGATCGTACAGACCCAATTTGGAGGCATACAGCATGACATTACTTGTTCCTGAAAATTCTAAGCTGATTTGATTCATTAAGCATGTTGCTACTAAAGCTACACCTCTGTTTTTATTGTATAGGGGCGCAAACGAGCAGTTGGAGCTAATTAATAAACTACCGACGTCCATATGTAGATCTGCATAGGGGCTTTACAGATGCGCTGCCATCCTTTCTTCGTCCATTTCCACGGGCCACCGGCTGCTTACACACCTCACGAAACGCGACGACGTGTAAGCGAGAAGTACCTCCCCGATCGTGTCGGCCCAATTCAGCTGCATGCAAACATGCACTACCTCTTACTAAACATCTAAGGTAAAGCCACCAAAATTAGCGTTAGATACGCTAATGATAAACAAGACAGATAGTGACATAATCACGATACAAAGAATTCATTAAACCGTGGCTTATCGTTCATGATATTACTTTTCGCGTGCGTAAACCTTTTAATACAAGTAGAAAAAATAATATACCTAAAACCGACTACCATCATAATAGAGTAATGGCAGTTTTATATTCCGGCTAGGCTTTGTAACGATAATAATAAAACATCAGCGTAAGATATCTAAGATATATAATAATTATCGGAGTTTTTGGAGACTATTATTTTATACTAGCTGCGCTCCGCAGCTACACCTGATGCGCAAGTTTCAATCCCGTAGAAATATAATGAAAAATAGATGCTTAAAATTTCATGACAATCGGTCTAGCCGATTCAGCTCCTCTGAATCGGAGCGTTAGAGACTATTATATAGAGAGTTAGAGATATGTTAGTTACATTGTGACAAGAGAATTTTAAATATGTATGTATATAGAGATCTAAAATATTGATTATACTCTTGATATAATTTATGTTTAAATAGCAAATTAAAGAGAGGTATTTACCTATTTTTGAGAGATCCACCGTGTCACATAATTTGCAAAGCATAATTATCATAACAATGATCAGGTGTTTGAATTTATTTATACCTGTCTACATTTATGTGTAAGGAAAATAAACTCGAAAAATAAATCACTTATAACGTATTTTTTTTTCGTTTATTTCGAGGCAGTAAATTTTATTATACACTAGCTTCCGCCCGCAGCTTCGCCTGCGTGGATTTTGAACTTTAAAAATCGAGTTATTACACATATAAACCTTCCTCTTGAATCTCTTTATCTATTACCATTAAAATCTGTTGCGTAATTTTAAAGATCTAAATATACAGACACAAACGGCGGAAAGTGACTTTGTTTTATACTATTTAGTGATCTATGTTTTGTCTTTGCAATGTAACGGAGGAAAAACAGTAGTAGTGCTACCTTCAAATAAATGACCACCGACGCCCTTAGACGTCAGCTAGATTTGAAGATGCATTCTCATCTTATAGTCAATCCGCTGGGGAAATCAGAATATCTCCGCACGTACACACTGCAGGTGAGTTCTACATGAACTACACAATTGTACAACAGCTGGCCGTAAATGAATATTGCAATAATTTGAAACGTCCATGTATTTTGAACCAGACATACATTCTATTAATGCCCTAAGTCAACAATGAAACTGGAAATCGATCGAGCAATTCGCTCGAACACGGGGAGTTAGACGCGTTTTATGACACCCATAAAACTAAGATTGAAATACCATGTAATTTTGTTAGCGGCAGTTTATGTGCCCAGCTATATTAGTTTATAGGTTTGTTAACATTGTTGGTCTTTCTTTGTCGTTGGTTTACTGCGAAGTCGGGACAACTACACAGACCAAAATATGTTTGCCACAAAGTCGGTCATCGATAATGTGGGCATGGTTTTTGTTCCAAAATTTGCCTTTTACCACTAAGGTTTTATTAGGTTGGGACTTATAGTTTCATCCTTAAATTTTGCAGTTGAGGTTTTGCAGAACATCCCCCATTTGTTTTTATAGCTTGATGAACTAATATGCTGAGGGATGATGATCTAACCGCCTGCAGTATTTACCACGTTTCTAGGTATAAACGAATAAGGAAATATAGTTTTGCAGTAGATCTTTAATCTATACATGTAATAAAATCGTAGGACATTAAAAACTGTACATTCAATATTCTTTTAGAAGAATACTTTGGGCGTGATCTACAATCGATAACGAAGCCAAAAATGTAGTTTTTAGTATTTTGTCTGTTTGTCTGTAGGTATGTCCGGGCTAAATTCAAAAATTACTGTATGGATGTACTTAAAATTTTGCATGAATATTACTAACAGGTCAAGACAACATATAGGCTACATATTATCACGCTCTCACCTACGGGGGAGGAGCTGTGAATCTTTCATTCGAAAGAATTGAGAACCTCCATTATGAAGCCCGAAATCCATGCAGGCGAAGCTGCAGGCGGAAGGTAGTACACATATATTATGCAAACACACAACGCACACAAACATATTTCACTTTATAATTATGGCAATGAAATTAGCATACATGATAATGAAACAAGAAGAAGGTATTACGTATACGTAAAATTCTCTTGCAATATATTCCTAAACCAAATAGTAGTTTTAACATAATATTGATTCAAATCTTATGAAGCCATGGCCAATCTGTGTTAGTACATATAATACCATTAAAGGATTTATATAATTAATGTCAAGTACGATGTGTTTACATGGAGTAGAAATTGAAATCAAGGGATATCGTATTCGTTACCTATCACTGAGTCTGGTCTAACCTCGTCGCGATCACACTGAAATATGGACATAATATATAGTAGGTATCAGTTATAATGTAGCTTTCTTAGTTTTATTATTACAAAAATTTTTCCTCGTGGTCACCATACTTATTATATTATTTGTTAAAATGTTGATTTTTCTGGACAGACTTAATACTAAAATAACTTATTTTCAATCGTACGTTCCTCAATCACTAATGTATATTTGAGGCAAGTAATCAGCGTACTGAAAAATAAATGTTTCAAAGCGACCTAATATACTTGATGGTGCAAAGTTTTTAATTATATTTCTCATTCTGATTTGATTTCCCTTGTGGTTTTAGAACAAACAGTTCCACACCAAATACAGTTAAAACAGTGAAAAACGGTCCAACATAATATATTTTATTTTACGAATCAATGATGGCCGATAAAGAGGAATGCTTAATGTGAAGACTGAATTGGGAACAACGGGAATAGGATCGTTCAGAAAGTGATAAGGAAGGCTCCTGAAGTTTCAACAGATAATTACATCACGGATACACTTGAAGAGAAAAAAGTGAAATATAATGATATCTTACGAGAAATGAACGAAATATGAATCTTATTATAATGATATATTGAATATTATGGAAAAGAATATTTTTAGAAATTTGAAGATTTCGTTGTTATTCGTGTTAGTGTAAATGCAATAAATGTAGCAAGTGTAATACTTTTTTAAAGATTAATGTTGATGTTAGACTAGATAAATAGGAACAGTTGTTGACGAGTGTATTGTTACTTTATAGATGAATGTGCATATTTGTGTAGTGAGTGCAATCAAAAATACTTTACTATAAAAGGACCTCTAGATAAACCTAGTCTAGGCCTTAAATTAAATAAAAACTTGAATGTTGTAAATTTTCAACATATTATACAAAAATTCTTACAAACTAATTCGAAAAAATGTCTGAACTATATTTTGTGCCAAATATAAAGAACTAATCTAGATTATTTAGACTTCAACATATCTTGTGCAATATACAGTAGAATTAATATAGCTAAAGGCTTTGAACAACTAGTCGTGTAGAAGTGAAGAACAATATCATACAGTGTTATAGTGTGAAATATATAGTAGGAATTTCTAAATCTTATCTTCTCATACAAGTGCAGCACGATTTCTCACAGTACAATAAGTATATGAATATATAGTATTTTTGAGACATTGTCTGTGGAGTATAAGTGAGGAACGATGAATGTGTCAATAAAAGGTGGAGCAGCGCCCACAGTGGCTGTGGTGCCAGTTCCCGAGAGCGAGATGGACGCTCTTCTCCTCGGCAGGACAGCGGTGAGGACATTTGATCAGTACATGAGAAATGTATGTATTGTCTCTTTATCTAACTTGCTTCTGTCATATCATTGGGCTAATATAACTTAAACTTTTATATGGATTACACGTCGCCTGAAACTTTCTGACACATGCAGCAATAAGCTCGGCGTTTGTTGGTAAAGTTGGCGTAGCACATGGTATACTAGTAGTAGCTCTTAACAACACTCGCCCCAGTTGGCCTTATAGTCTGTAAAATTGTCACAAGCATTTATTTCAAACGTTATAAAAGTTTCGCTTACACCGTATATTTTTACCTATATCACCATACCGTTATAATTTCTGTTCAAATATATCGAAGTTTAACGATTGTCACTAATTAAAAATAAACTGAATTATTAAGTAAATTATTTTTATATAATATTAATATTTAACTTATTAAAGTTATTAACATTTATAAAACAAGATTATAGAAGAAGGTGGCAAATATAAAAAAAATCTAAAATAACAAAGTTCGAAAAATCCAGTACTACAAGTGATTTGATTCTTGACAGTGAACAATTATAAATAGTAGCTGTAGTAGTAATAGTAGTAACTTAAACTAAGTAAACTAGTAACTTAGTAAACTTCCATTACTGTATCTTAAAATATTCTACAGATTACTCTTGAACCTTGTAACTATTATGTATTCATTGCGAAAATCCCCGATACTTCGAAGGGAAATAAGTGTAATGACATGTCCCGCGAGTAGAGACATAAACCACCTCCATAACTTCGTAAGTATTTTGTGCACTCAAGTATCTACGCTAGGAGTATCAGAATATTCGCTTTGGAGCTTGTTAAATTTGATGTGAGCAGTGGATAGTAAGTGATGGATTGCTGCTGCCGCATAGAGCTGGTGATACGTCACTACCGCTGTCAACAGATGTCCACTAAACCTAGGGTCTGACAGGCGCGATGCCATCCATTGAGGCATGAGTATATATACTATTTTACTGATAAACTCTATAGTAAAGAGAAAAACCGAGTGAAAAATGTTGTGCATAAAGCAAAGTTGTAGACTTAGGACAGGGTGTAACTTGAAAACTTCAAATTCATCCTGAAAACTTTTTGGAGCTCTCAACATTAAAAATATTTAGAGCTAGAGAGCACTCGTACATCTCTCCGTAATACGGTAGGTCTGAGCAGATCGAAAATAATTTGGTTACAAATAATTTGAGCCGTTCTATTGCGGGGGCCATGCCTAAAAGTGAAAGCAGTACCTACTTCCATGTGTGGTCGATATTGCGCCTTGTAAAGTAGCAAACTCAAAGCTTATTGGAGGCTATTTTATTTTAAAATGTGAAGGCAGAAATAATAGTTACTTATTGTATTGACTTCAAGCATTCTGACAGCTGTGGGGGCTGTATTTCAAACTAAGGAAGTATGATGAAGGGGCTTTATAAATTTACCTATGTCTTCTTCAGTTACCTTTTTTTGGTTATTGTTGTCATTGATCAAAATCATCAGTCTTCGTGGTGAATACAGGTGTGTGTATTCATTGAAGTCCAATGTCAACAATTTCTTGTAACTTAGGTACATCAAACTTAAACGGCTACTGCAAGAAGCTTTCGCTCTTGTTAAAGGTATGCGTACATATGAGCATGTTAATCGGCGACAGTAGTATCAGCAAATTACTTCTATTGCTCGTTCATCCCTCTACGCCATTAAAAATACCAGTTTACCCTTTGCGCAATAAAAAGGAATTACCTCATTACAAATTTCATATGAAAGACACGTAGATGTTTCTAATTTTAAAGTACCCAGCGTTGCGGTGAAAGCGAGTACTTTGACCTAAAAAACTGAAATGGTAGCTAATAAACTAAATTTATGGCTGAAATTTACGTACTTTGAACTTGACATGAATACTTAGGTACGTTATGTAGGTACGATGAGTTTTAAGGCTTACGAGGTTTTTATTTCGGACATAAAAACCGAAAGTATCGTGAATGTTCAGTAACCCGATTAGCTTTCAGAAAATTATTTTCTTATTTAGTAGAAGAGTACACATGTTGAAAGGCTTCAATCGACCTAAGATGTTTATTTTGCACTAGGAATATAATCATCGCGACTGGACGCGACTTTTCTAAGCACGACCCATTCCATATTTTTTTAACAAAATTTTCTTCAAAGTAGGTAGGTACTACTGGCCGACTGTGACGATCTTTTTGCGGTGTCAGTTGTTGTAATTTTCTGGTGAGTTTTTCATTGATATCAAACGATATTTAAAAGTTCATGAAACAAGTCAAATGAGGACAATAATGAAGCGAGCGTGATGTTATTTTCTTTATTAATATTACCGGTTCGTAAGTTCGCTGCTGTGTAACTTCATAACGATTCCAATGGATTGAGAGAAAAATATTTGAAACAATGCTAAAGTTACGTAGACAATAAGTTCGTTGCCACAGGCATTGGGCTGTTGACACATTAAGTAGAAATGAGGAGGAGCTTTTTATCCACAAATAAGTCAAAAAGAGCACAATTAGAAATCCAGGAGGTTACAGTCTATACGCTGCCCTTCAACCTTATCCCTCAGCTCTCCAAAAACTGCACGAAACCTAATAGCATTGCTCAAAACGTGATTTCGAAGCAAAAATAATTAAATAAACTACGATAAAATCCTGTAAAGTGGTTTGAGCATGAGCAATTGAGCATAGCTGTCATCACTAAACGATTTATTTGATCGAAAGGTACCCCGCCAGTTGTGCCAGCTTCATATCGCGGCAATGCAACAATGGTATTCTTATATCACTTTGAGCCGATGGCTCTGCTATTAATTTAATATAATTTAGACATTCTAATGTTCGCTGACTGCTTCAATTAACATTTAAACAATAAAGGCTCCGCGTCCATTCGAAAGGAAATTAAGTCGTTAGACAAGATTTAATGTTGGTTTAACAACGACAAACTAAATATTTTACACAAAGATTACTTTGATAATTAGTTTCTGTCTATATCATTTTGTCCGTTTTATTATTTACTGGTAAAGAAAAAAGCTTGTAAACCCATTTTAAATGGCGCCAATAAAGATTAAATAATACGAGTAAATACAAGTACTTACCATTTACATTCCTTTGGTGCCAAGTACTTTTGAAATCGATACTTTGAATATAAGTGTTAAGTACCTGGCAAAAGTATTCGTATCGTATATGATACAAATCTACTTGTATAGTGTCTGAAAGTTGCGAAGCAAAAAATCCTATGCTGTCTGCTAAAATTGGTTTGGTTGATTCACCTCGAAGATGTTGCCCAAAATCACTTTTTTAATAATAATAACGTTATTTACATTTAACCTTAGGTGGTATTTTTACGCTTTGTTGGAGTGCTCCTAGAAGGCTTTATCAACCTGTGTCAAAAAAAAGTGTATAATTATATTTTTTTGTCAGTGGACGCACGGTATATTAAGTTAATGTTTTAATTATTGCATATGGCAGGGCGTTCCCGTGATATTCATGTCTTATTCACATTGACTAAGTGTTGAATGTCACGGCACGAAGCAATAATTTTTCACCTCGTAGAAGATCCCCGAAAGGCGGGGGGATTTATTTTCTCAACCTTCTCGTGAACGTGATGTTAGTTTATACCGTCGGATTAGGTAATAAGTAACAACGTGGCAAATGAAATTATGGCACAATTGTATTTAATGATTCTAGTCACGTGCTCCTTGGTGTATCTCTAGGATATCACGGGAAATATCTTGTTTCGTTACACATATACGTGTGTAAGTTTACGAAACAAAATCATAAACGATTGTTTACATATTTTCTATATCGTAGAGAGATTTTCAAACAAACACCACTGCATCCTTGCATGCAGTCCAATTGGACCGGCACGGCCGGGGAGGTACCTCTCTCCACACGAGATCGGCTTAAAGTGACAGCTGTGCTGGCGCGTTTCGTGCGGTGCCGGTGGCCCATGGAGGTGGGAAGAGAAAGGAGAGCAGCGCATCTGTATAGCCTCTATACGGATGTCTATGAGCGCGGTAATCATAAAAATCACTCAAACTGCTCGTTTGCCCCGATATACCATAAAAAGTGAATTTAATAGGTTATTGTGGTAAATGCTAAGATTTTTTATAGAGAAAAGGGGAAAATGATCAATCAGAGCCTTATTACTTACCGACGTGACGCCAATATAGATTATCATGATTGTTACACAGATGTCTTGCCTGCACTCGCTCCAATGGAGCAATGAAAACTCATAAACCGCAGCGCAGCTGTCACTTTACAGTACTAATTTACAGAGTTAAGGCCCGTTCACATCTTGATTAGTGCAAGTGTAGGTGTTCAGTGTTTAGTAAAAACTGCAAGTAATTACTACAAGTTGTGTCCAATGTGTACAAGTGATTAGTACGAAGTAAATTGAAGTCATGAGACCGGCGAGTGCGCGGGACGGGTTGGGTGAGTGAGGGGAAAGAGCGCGGGAAAGAATCTACTCGCAAAAGATAGAACAAGCTTCTAATCAGTCTACTAATCACTTGCACTAATCAGCTTTTGTCCACATTTGTTTTCTACTAAACACTAAACACTTGTAATAAATGCCTTCACTCGCACTAATCAAAGTGAACTACTCCATAATTAGGAGACAAAAAGTAATAATTGTCTTACCTTACCTATCTAGTGCGTACTAGGTGTTATTATATGTAATATATTGTTGTATATGTTTGGTAATTTATTATAAGTGTTAAAATTAATATAACAATTCTTAGATAAATTAAATTAAATTAAATTAAATGAGATAAGGAAAATATGTAAGGAATAAAATTAAGATCACGCGACGCTGTTGATACAGGAAAGGCGACTGTATAAAACCATCACGAATTCGCTATAAAATATTATTATCTTTATATATAAAAATGTATGTTCGTCTGTATGTTCTTTATAGAAGCGTAAACTATACATTTGATCATGTGATGATCTTTAGCAAAGTTATTGTGAATGAGCCCGGGAAGGTTTCTGAGTTGGCACGATCAATTTACGACAGATGTTGCCACGCGTAGCAACAAACGCAGCATACAGCTAATTATTATTATAAAACAACAGCAGCTGAGGCTTGCAGCTCTGGACTATTAAGTAGCAATGTGGCATTTATTTTATATCATGTGGGAATAAAAGAGCAATCGAAGCCATTTTGGGAATTACGGCGCACATTTACCCCCGCATCGTTAATGCTTATGAAGATGCACAACTCGCAAGGGATGGACATAAAAGGCAAACGCAAAGGAGAGCTTCACTCTATCCAGCCAATGGTCCAACGTACACTACTCATAATCTGCACGAAAGGGCATAGCAGGACCAATGAATCAAATGTGGTAGGTATAATGTGAGCTAGAGTTACCTTCACTCTTGCACATGGCAAGCAATGGCACTATCAAATCAGAACACAATTTGCTTCTAAGCTCAATTATTGATTCACAAAAGCGATGTAGGCACCTACGTGTACACGACTGGAGGCTGATATCACAGGATGTTAATTACAATGCATGCGCTAGACTGACGGCGAAACTAATTACAGCTCCAGAACACTAATATAATAGCTGTGCGACAGCGTTTGAACTTGCTACGCCATAGCTAGTTATAACCAGTATGATAGAAGTGTGTGTAGGCGTTTTTGAAGTAAAACTTCCATACGCGCGCTTGACGTGGGGAGTAAGCTGGCGAGAGCGTTACAAAAATGTGCGCTCGGGCGATATAAGTGAAACTTTTTAGTATAAATTACTATAATTTCTTGTATTAAATATTATTACTTCAGTTGTGTGGTCTAAACTACTATCTGTTTTTGTAAGAAATAGTATTGAAACCCGTCATCACTGTGTAAGAACTCTATTTCATGAAATAGTGGCGTGTAGCGACTTTTATAGCGTCTCTTGTGGTTTGTGTTGTCCGTATAGACTACTGCTAAGTAAGGGGGCCAAGAAGGGTGACGAATCTGAAATCTCCTTGGGCTCTATAGATTGTATTTTATTTATTTTTATTTTTTTTTGTCGCAGGGAAAATGCATTTATGCACCATCCAAGACCGTTGTCTGTGATGCTTCATATATTATACACTACTGAGCATATTTATTGTGGAACTAGCTGTGTCTCGCACTTTCATCCCCGTTAAATATATTTTTAGACAAAATTAATGATTCTCCTTAATTTTGTCAAAAATATAGAAAAAGTACCTAATATAAGTTTTACTTTAGTAACCCACACACTGACTTGCATGCAGCTGAATTGGGCCGTCACGACCGGGGAGATAAAACGACAGCTGAGCTGTCGCGTTTTGTGCGGTGTATAAGTAGCCGGTGGCCCATGGAGGTGGGAGGAGAAAGGAGGGTAGCTGATTGGCATAGACTCTATTCGGTTCTCTAGGAGCGTCGACAGTAATGAAATTGGCCCGGCTGCTCGTTTGCTTCCATATACCATAAAAAAAAATAAAGTTATTTGCGATTATTATCTATATCTGTGCCAAATATTATCTACATCTATTTACTGATTTTAGCGTAAAAGAATAACAAGAGTACATACATACTCACAAAGTTAAGAATTATGTGTTTATTAATACCAACAAGCTAGCTTGCTTGCTTTAGATCCAGTTTAATTAAATTTCCTTTGTTGTAATGTTGAGTGAGACAGTTATTTAAACTGGAAACACTAATTTATTGTTATGGCAATTCTCGAATATAAATGCAGAATACAGCCTGATAGGGTCTAGGGAAATGTAGAGATGGTCACTATTATCGTTGCTTATCTCCTTTGTTGTTTAACAATAAAACTCAAATTAATGAAAACATCTTCATATTCGGATTAATACCTGCAGCTGAATTCCATTATAGGACTTCGCGCCGAAATTCCGAATTCCACCGTGACCACCTAGATCCCCCGAGGTCTACTACTGTGCGCTATAAGCGTAATATAGGATCTAGGGATCTTCAAGAAAAGAACATATTCTTTCCTCAAAGGTCGGCAACGCATCTGTTAGACCTCTGGTGTTGCGGATGTCTGTGGGCGTTGGTGTTCACTTTACATCAGGTGACCTAACTGCTCGTTTGCCTCCTATGCTACAAAAAAAAATCTTCATATAGACAAAATACAAATTTATTTTAATTAGCAGAGACCTTGCTCTCATTCCGCTGCCCGTATTTTAACAAATTACTAAGTGTTTTATTCATTCATTTACAAAATTCACAAAGTTTTTAACATAGCACTTACACGGGGCAAGGACATAAATGTGCTGTACGGATTTTAATTAAAAAAGGTGAACTTTATTAACGAAGGTTCAATACCTACAATTTTAGTATGTTCGAAAGTAGCTGGAATAAAAAAGCAACGTATAATATCATTTTTTAAATACAACTCATTATTTTTAAATTGAACGGGGTTCTTCCCCGAAAAAGGTTTTCGCGTCGGATGCCAATTGCACACGTGGGATAAAATGTAATACTTTTCCTCCTCTGTTAATATATACAATATTAGGCTTCAGACCAACAATGAAGAAGCCTCGTTTTGCTCTATCTATTACTGTGCTTGTTGCAATCTGATGCATTTGGTATATTAATAATACCACGTTAGCAGTTAATGACCATATAAGATAAAAATAAAACACTGCGTGTGTACAGATCGAACACAGGACTGAAAGTAGCTCAAAAAACATGATTCTGAAGTGCAAAGGTGTGCAAAAGACGTAAGCGACGTAGAGGCGATAATGCTTTACCCTCGATTAGTCACAGTTCACACGATTTTACACCTCATATTTTTCATACCTCGTTTCTCATAAGAAACATTTTTTTTCGTTTTAATTATAAGGTACAAAGGAATTAAACTCTAAATATAGTACTTATACATTTACTTTTTCTGGTGATTATAATAAATGCTCAAGAACAGAATTATGTCAACATACAATTTTATACAATTTAATTAGAAAATGATAAATATTTACGAAAACACAATACAGTTTCCGCCGCTTTCAAAGATCTTGTTGACAACTAATTTCCATTTCAATTATTCTATTGTGATCTTACGAATATGGATCTATTCTTATGGTATTTATTAATTGATAAAAACGTTAAAACATTACCTGATAGATTTTCACTCGATCTCGTTATACATTGTGCGTTTTATAACATTTTCATGACACAGCTTATCGTCGTAATGTTTATTAGGCAATAGTATTGTCGTAAATTTTGTGGAACATAATGAAACAATTTTGTAATATTACAACATTATTACACGACTAGCTGTGTTCCCCAGTTTTAACGGCGTAAAATCGATCCCAGAAAATAATTATTTTTGTGGGATATACTTACATCCAATTCTGATTCCAGTTATTAACTGCAACTGCATAACTGCAAAACTGCACTTTTATCACACGCGCTAAGTTGATGATAGACGATGATAGGTGCGGTTGCAATATTACTTGCTTATTATGATTTCCGAGCGTTGGCGATATACACCGGTCCACTGATAAACATGGGTATTTGATACACCGTATCTGTGTATTGTTTAAGTAAATAAAAAAGGAATATCTGTGTAAAATTTCAACCAAAAACGTTTTTTGTGAGAGAATAAAAAAATTCAAATTTGCATTTCTAATATGAGTAGGATAAATAAAATGTTAAAAGAATTCGAATGCTATACTATTTTTTTTTATTTTTTGATTAATCAACGATTATAAAACGTTGTTTTGCTTTAGGAGCAGTGTATGTCTTGTTTACCAGATCAGATGTTATGAGCATCAAAGTACCAAATACAGTCGATCTGCTACGTAAATATGGCTGTCGTTTCACATATGAAATGTCAGCGAATTACTCGCATCAATATCAATTTCCAACTTAATACCATTGACTCTCCCCTATGACGTAACGGCTATCAATCAACCACGTTATCTGCGGGAGGCTTTGCTAAATTCGTATATTTGATTGCTCTTGTCATGACAGTAAAAAAATATTATGTAAACCTTTTAACGATCATTTCCGCAAATGCTTTTCGACTCATTGGAATTATTAAAAACGTATTTTAAAGGAATCCAAATTGCAATTTGCATAGTTTACTTATAGTTGAAATAGTTAGAATGATTATATGATTGACAGTATTCAGAAAAGCAGTCAAAGGCGTAATTTTATTAACAACTAGCTGTACCTTGCAGGTTAACTCGCGTCATATGCTCCATAAACTTTACGCCTCTATTTCACCCCTTAGTGGTTGAATTATAAAAGAATTTTTCTTAGTGCTCATCTAAATAACGTAAGGATATATATGTATAATTACAAATTTCAAGTTTCGGCGTACAGTAGTTTTGCCAGTGCGTTTTCTGTCGCTCAATCAGTCACTCAGTAAGGGCGAAGCCAAACGAGCGTAATTTTATGAGTTCTGAGTCGCGTATTTTCTGTCGCGTAATTTCTGCTGCATTCAGTTTCATACAAAAATGCAGTTTGTACCACACGACGACGCAAAATGAGTTGTCTGCCGACTCACACGCACAAACTCGACCGAATTTCTGTCGGGGCGAGGGAGGGGAGGGGATCCATCGCACTTGATGACACAAACACCCCGTACTAACGCTGAATAGTAACTGAATAAATTACGTCCGTGTGGCAGCTCCACAGAAATTCAGTTGGCCCGGCCGAAATTCTGCGACTCACGACTGAAAAAATTACGCCCGTGTGGCTCCAGCCTAACGGAAGAGTTTTATATATGTTGACTAGTTGCGCGCCGCGGTTTCACCCGCGTAAGTTTCGATCCCGTGGAAATATCGAGATTAAAATTAGATATTGACTGATTCTCATACCCGATATGCAAACAAACTCATGACAATCGGTCTAGCCTTTTCTGAGAAGTATGATACCTAACTAACATTGCGACACGAGAATTTTATATATACAGGGTTATTTTTTGGTCACCGGCCAAATTTTAAAATAAGGAAGTAGACATCATTCCAAGAGTGTGTTTTAAATTTTATCGTCTAATTGTAATATTTTACTAAATAAAAATCGATTTCAAATGGTCCTTAAAAATACATCGAATTGTTGTTACGACACGAAATGTATCGACTTCAAGGTCAGTGACCTCGGGCTACCGCGAGTCGCGAGCGTGGTGCACGTGGTGACCAAGAAATATATTTTACAACATGGGACAAAGTAATTGTATCTAATTATTTTTTTAAGATTTTTTATTTCATAAATAGAATGTATTATTGATTCTGAACCAAACCTGAAAATTTGGCCGGTGACTAAAAAATAA
This sequence comes from Calycopis cecrops, assembly GCA_001625245.1. Lineage (NCBI taxonomy): Eukaryota > Metazoa > Arthropoda > Insecta > Lepidoptera > Lycaenidae > Calycopis > Calycopis cecrops. The sequence continues at coordinate 181,191 of LUGF01028581.1, read as the reverse complement.
CCCTGTATAGAGAAAGATTTGATTTGACGTACATTAGCCGTATATTAATTATAGACCATCCACTTCATTCCATTAGAGTAAGACAAACTATTTCCAAAGATAAAATAATAGTGTTCTTGGCTAAATGTCGAATATGGCGGCCAATCTCAACAGATATCTGCCAAGTACGCAAAAACATTATAGAACTAGGCTATTGGAAGCTACTATACATATAATATTGTATAATCCTTGCATTGGCCCATCCTAGTAATGACTTGAATGGACCTATGACTTCTCATAGGAAACACGCTTTCAGACGCGACACCACCGCGTACCTGGTTTAAGGGCGTGCAGACAACAGGGACTCACGCGAAACACATTACAACCCAGACACACGTCAAGTCAGACAACAGCATACACGTTCAACTACTCACACACTTACTTACACAGTAGAAACTTATAGTAATACGACAAGTGATAATACCTCCGTACCGTCTGCGCGCGTGTCTTTACACCCGTCAAATCCTATACTGATCCGGTCATGACCCTCTCCATTTGTCATCATTCACGTCACGGTCATCTCTGCTACCGTGCGCGAGCTTCCGCCGACGTTAGAGTTGAGGCCATGATAATAATAGTTAAATTTACTATTATAAACATTCTCATATTGGGATGAGATCAGATCCGAAAAAAAAATACAAAAAAGTTTCACTAATTGATCGATTTTCATTTCAACCTACGGACAGCCATTATATTAAGTTGAAAAATGTACTTTATCTACTCTAATGTTGTAACATTCTACTTATGTTTTCAATACTTGATTTATAATAACTACTGTTATAGCTCAGACAACAAAAAACTCAATTTAAGCAATTTGACATGATGTTATAATATCCAAATCGATATCGTAAAATCTCATTATAACACTGCGTGAGAGCGAGAGAGAGAGAGAGTGAGTGGTGAGACAGCCTTGTCAAAATCCTAACAGCGCGCGTTCGCTCCTGATTGGCCCTGCGTGGCTGCAGCTGCGCTCTCATTGGTTCAATGCTAGCTTGCAAAGGATTTGCGAGAAAGCTTTGTCTCTTTCTCGCAAATCCTCTACAAAAAAATGAAAGCAAAAATGAACGCCACAGACAACGAATAATCTGCTGCTTAGTAGAAATTTAAAAGTAAAGTCATGTGATTTTTTCACATTATATTTCAACATTGAAGCTAGTATTTTATTAACATTGAATTACAAAAAGTATATATATACGCGCCGCAATTTTTGCAATCAAATTAAAGTATTTAATAAAAATATTTATCTTCAAAGAACATTACATTTTAAATCGTCGGTAAAGCAGTCGTCGCCTCGTCGGTCAAACAGTCTTCGGTCCAACAACGAATGTGGCAATACGCGTGAATGTAATGTTTCGCAATGTTTGATTAATTGATTAATTGCATTAGTGAAGATAAAGTAGTGTATGCAACTGCATATAACACGGGTATTAAAACACTCGTGAGGTACTATTTTGAAACTCGCTTCACTCGTTTCAAAAATTCACACTCGTGTTTTAATACCCTTCTTTATATGACAGTTGCATAAACTGCTATTATAGCATTTGCACACTTTATAGCATTTGCACACTTAATAGCATTTGCACACTTTTTTGAATAATGAACTGTAAATCACTTGAGATAAGGTTCTTTTTTTTTAACTGACTTGACTTGACCGAGCACACGTTTTTGTAACTCCTCGCCAGCTTACTCAAGTCAAGCGCGCGTATAGAAGATTTATTTAAAGAAAAACAATGACTTAAAAAGCCGTCGATTGTTTTTTCGCTGTTTCTTTTACGCTGTTTTCTGCTTTCGTGCTTGTCGAGAAATTAGAAGTTGGCACTTCCGAGTGCAGATTTATAAAACAAATGACAAATCGGAGCCACATGATGACTACCAAGTCCGATAAACGGAGAGAGGTGATGAGAGCAATACAACTACTACAACTACCTAGCAGTAATTATGAACTTCAGTTATACTATAAGGCTAATTGAGTCGACTCACTTTTAATATAAATAGTTATAAGTAATTCTTAATACTAAGAGCTTCTATTAGATAACATTTATCCATTCCTTTCAACCCGCGGATTTTATGCAAAACCGGCCATGCTTTGGTTTCAGTTACATCGCTTTGAAGGTAATATTTTAAAATATTACTGCTGAAAATTTTATATAAAGTTCCGTTTTATCAGGATGCGTTCAGAGATCTTATAATATATGATACAAAAATAGGCAATGTATTCCAAACTCACTGAACTTCTGTATGGAGTATACATATTAAAATCAGACTAAGTATATAAAGTCATAGTTCACTAGGTAACTATAGTCTATAGCACATAGCAAATAAAACAAACCTGGTATTAGTGTTAATAAACCTGATAATAACTAAGCAATTTATACGGAATAACATAGAAGAGCAACATTTGCGTAATGCAGAATTGTTGATGAACATTTTTTTCTTGTTGTAAGGGACACATTATGGCTCATATATTATTTTTGCGACATTAAAATGTGTGCGCAATGCACGAGTAAGTGTCATTTACAGTGACAAATTTATCATACGTTTGGGACTTCTACTGAAATGGGACTAAAAGTGTATGTGAACAGGCTACATTTTTTATGTAAATGTTTGTTACAATAAAACAATTTTAACGGATTTTATCGCGGTTTATTTCATTATTTTACAAGTCCGACGTTTCAGAAGCTTTACAGTAGGACCATTTAGGACCAACCATGGACATTGGACAGGGATGGTCCTCATATTCTTTTATTGTATTGAGAAATATTCACGTAAATTTAAGATATCTATGTGTGTTTTGAAAATGTGATTATTATTATAATGTCAACATTTAGGGGGCCATCGGGGCCTACAGCTGTGCTTTCTAATCGGTCATTAATTGTATTAAGATAAATCTGCATTTCCTTGCAAAAAAATAAGGCGTGTGTCTGTACAGATAGATAATGTCATCTCTGTGATTATCATGGCATACCATGCAACAAAATGTTATCTCCTCCGCCTCCCTTACATCTGGGCGGTGCCCTCTTAAAAGTGGTGGACCGCTTTAAGTATTTGGGTCATTGGGTGGCGGCAGACTTGGCCGATGACTTGGACATGGAGCGTGAGCGAAGGGCGCTGTCTGTACGGTGCAATATGTTAGCCCTCTGGTTTGCCAAATGCACTGATCAGGTGAAAGCCACATTGTTTAAGGCATACTGTCAGACATTTTATACATGCAGCCTGTTGGTGAAGTATCGGCAGCGTGCATACAGTACTCTAACGGTCCAGTATAATAATGCGTTCAGGATACTATTCGGGTTGCCGCGCTACTGCAGCGCATCGACCATGTTTGCTGAAAAGCGTGTTGATGGTTTCCACGCCATCATTCGTAAGCGATGTGCGTCTTTGCTGCAGCGGCTGCGGGTCAGCTCGAATGGCCTCCTGAGCGTATGGGCAGACCGATGGGACTCGCCCATGATGAGTCGCTGGATGAAAATAATCAGCCTCCTATTTAGTTTTAGTGTTTTTGTTACTAACAATAAGTATAAGGCTTTATGTTACTAACCACTATATGGATTATGTCTGAAATAAAGAATTATTATTATTATTATTATTATAGCAAATCAGCATAGGAGCCATGTTAGCTACCGCCTATGCGAACTAGGCTGATTACTTTGGAAATTAGAAATGCGTATTTTTTATAGCATAGGAGGCAAACGAACAAATGAAAGAATGAAAATAGATACAAAATATTGTCTCTTTTTATTATTTTGGTGGGCTTGGACCACCACTCATTCCCACCGCTGCAACTTCTGTTTCGTCAGGATCAACAGCGGCAACCACTTCCAGCCTTATATATTATGCCTATTAAGCCCTAGGGAAAACCTAAAACTGTCTTGGCACCCGCAACGATTTTATCAGAAAAAAATAGGAGTAGGTAGGAAGAAAATCTAATTTCTCTCCCCAGTCAAAGTGGAAGACAGTACAATATTGCAATACTTACAAAAACCTAGAAAAGAGAGGGCAGCCAGGTTAAGCTCAGCTGCTATGCACCACGGAGATATTAAATTCAAATACAAAAATTACTGACCATTGTGAATAATTAGCATTTAATTTGTAGTAATTTAGGATCTTACGACTGAGTTGAAGTTGTATTTTTTAGTAATAGCTATGACAAAATCTTTTAAAGGCGCGGAAGTTTCCCACGCCGTGCACGCGATCGTCGCAGTATATTACCCCGTGAATATTGTCTAGCATTATGGTTTGCTCACTCTGCCAAAGACACTCCCAAATAATGTGATGTGCCCTTTGTTCATATTTGTGAACGTCTGTCTTGCAGTCAGGGGCAAAGGTACTAATTTAAAACTAAAGAGTTTGCTTATCGTGTACACACGGAAAAAAAACTGTGCAGATGTCGCCCTTTAGTTACGCTATTTTAACGGGCCTGTATTCGTCGATTACAGTTTGTGTCTATTGAGTTAAATAACTTATTAATTATATGTCTGTCTTTCGGTCTTAAAAAATCAGGGTTGTTCGTTGGTTTTGAGTGTTAATTTATAATGCTGCGTGGCGTTGAATTTCTAAGTCTACTAATAAAACTCCAGCAAGAACATGTAAGGCCTCCGTGCTGACCGTGCAGTATGCCTATTAAAAAGAAATATTGTCTTTAGTAACAGTTATACGTGTGTCTATAACGACTGTCGAATATATTTCCGTTATTAACGAGAGTGCCCTATTGTCACAATGCAACCAACTAGAAATTTCTAGGCCGTGAATTCGTGGACGGCGCTGATTCAGTGAGTCTTTTGTGTATTTGGAAGTATATGAACTTTTGAACAGATTAAATAAAGGAACAAAAAAACAAAATGGACAACAGGTCTCAATAGCGGGAGGCGATGAGACCCAAAACCTCGAAGGTTTGGGTGTTATTAGGGCAAATTATTTATTTATTATTAAGGGTATTTACTTGTTTGAAATATGTCCAATAAAATTTGCAAATAAATCCCATGAATATGCTAATATTTAAGTTAATTTCCTTGTTTGTTGGGTAACAAATACATATTCTCAAGGGCAACTTGACATATTTTTAAATAAATATAATATAGATATTTTAAATACCTACATATTATGGTTCAAAACCATAATACACGTGCCTCACCACTATAAATATTTTGACCATTAGCGTAAACTCGACAGGGGATTGATTATGGATATTATGACTTCACTATTTTTTAGTTTGCGGGGAATTTCATTATTATACTGGCACCATTCCTAGATGGAGTTCTTGCGGTAAGTGGGACACGCAAATAAATCGAGTATCTACATAAATCTGTTAAATGGACATCGGTCGGTTCTTTCATTGAGGTGAGCTAAAACCTTCTAAAGGCGGTGGGGCTTATCCTGACTACGGCTCTACTCACAATAAAAGGGAAGAAAGAATAAAAGACAGGAAAAAAGCTGACATTTTAGAGGTTATACTGTAGTGTGGTACAAGTAACAACTCTTTTTTTGTACTCACTAAAAGTCGGTGATTGGTAATAGGTTCAGAGCACATCACTTATATTGGTAGATGGTATTCGCTATGATTTAGCAGGTATTTGTCGGCAACTGCCTCGAGAGTAACACACATTTGGTCAATAAATATGAATGAAAAGAATTAATGCCCTTGAAGTGGTGTGAATGTGTGTTGAAAGTGAATGTCCTTACAATTTCTTCCTAAATAAATATCACCCAATAGAAAGATTTTGGGTCCCTGAATACTATTCCGTTGAGGCAGCGCAAGTTATTTTAGTTCCTACGTAATTCGAATACCTACAATGGAATTTATTGGAAAATTCTTCTCGTTTAATAATTAATATTAACCTTCACGAATACCTATATTTATAAAGTAAATAAAATAAAATAAAATGGTTTATAATCTTTTATAGGTGGTAGTGTCTATGCATTACAGATGAATTGGGCTGACACGATTGTTACCCCTCACTCATATGGAAAGTGAGAGTTACGCTACCACTTTTTTGTGGTATAGGGAAAAATCGAGCATTATAGAGGTATATAGTTTTCGTATATTTACGCGAATGTTGCTCATGATTAAGATTCTTTAAACGGATTCTATCGCGTTTGATATAAAATATCCACATGCAGAATATGACAGAACCTCCGCAATGAAAATATAAACGAATAAATAAATAAATAAATACACATATCATTATAATTTCAGTAAACGTCATGGGACTAACGAATTGATAGACTCGTTCATTGCGGAGGTTCTGTCATATTCTGCAAGTGGATATTTTATATTAAACGCGATAGAATCCGTTTAAAGAATCTTAATCATTATAGAGGTACTTAATAATAATAATAATAATAATAATGAAGGTCCTACTACTTCAGCATCTCTATTGAAAATAATCAATTTCGCAGGACATATTCTAGACAGACAAGTGTGTAGTACACAATTGTACGCAAAGTTTTCTCGTTTAGAATCATTAATAATAATAATTATAGCTGATGCGTTGACAATTTTTGACAATCACTGGTCAATAACAAATTAATTGGAATTTATTTTATTTTACTGTGTCAAATTTCATTTTGTCCTTTTCATTTTTCTTCACATAATATACAGTTGGAGCTCTTCAAACTGAGACGCTTACCTATTTTTATATCAGCAGCTATCGACCAATAATCACTAAAATCGACTTACGATGTATATTGTATAAAACGATATTCATTAATAAAGCCTTAGAAATGAATACCAGTTCGTAAGCAATATTGTTTATGACAGAGTATCCGTTATGATATTTAAATGTACCGTCAAAGTGGAATAATTAACCCCAGGGCCGCGTCTGTTTAACTTGCAAAGTCTAGAGTTTGACTTTGGAACTGGGTTGAGAGATAAACTTATAAATACACACACAAAGGGGGGTGAGGTAAATATTCAGCTATTGTTTCGTGTCTACAAAATATAATTAGAATTACATATAAATATTTGTAATTGTAATTATTTAATGTAAAGGACCCATCACTAAGTATGTAATAACCCGTGAAATAGGTACTGTGTGTGGGTGTCTTCTTCACTATCAGCCGGGAAGGCTGGGGAAGGTTTACGG
>LUGF01028581.1:146953-164315 GCA_001625245.1 Calycopis cecrops | reverse complement strand
ATTTACCAACGTTTCTCGACTAAAATTATGTAATTTATATTGGTAATAATCGCTTCTATCTGAAGCAGTTTTTATTTTTTTACATTATGATGTCTAATAAATATAAAATAACTTATTTTCTTTAAGATTCAAGTTTACCATAAAACTATTTGAAAATTAAAAAAATAAAAAAAGCAATTTTTGGTGAAAAACGTATATGTTATCATGAGTATCTAATTTAAATAACATACGTATGACACGAGTGCTTAAGGCATGCACATTTGGTTTTACCAAACTTTTTTTGTCTATTCTTGGAATATATTTTAAGAGGGTGTAACCATGGTACACAGCTACTATAAACGTAATAATAAAATATGTCTGCTTTATACTCGCGGCGCAAAAGGCAGTGAAGGCCGCTAACTGCTAAGGTGGATGGTTTCGCGGATTCCGGCAATATAAATTTTTCGGTGATCAAGTTTCAAGTTTTATCTATTAATATCCGGAAGTACAAGTCCGGTAATATAAATCCGGCTTTTTATATTAATAATAATTTATAAATCAGGTACGTAGTATACTATAAGTGATGTAGTATGTACTGACTTATAAGTGATCCTTAAAATTTTCAACCCATTTCGATATTACCAACTGCAATTAGTAAAGCATTTGAAAACATAATTTTAAGATAATGACTATCTTATTTCAATTAATAATTTTCAGATACCGCCTTATTAATATTATAAACAATCTTATAATATCATGCATATACAAATGTATTGCTATATCTAGTTAAACACAAATAATAGTTACTATTTGGTAATATGTCTTTAATCGTTAAACTTAAAATATAAGATGAGATAAATCGGTCTCTCTAATTGATGCTACATAAGTTTAGGATTATTTACTACCGAATACGACGATGATCTTGAAATTACAGTAGATGTGTTATATTGTTTTAGTTACGTTATCTTACGGAATAGTTTTGTAGGGAAATACTTTCTACCCAAACATTATTTATGTTAAGTTAGTTAGTTAAGTTCCAAATTACAAGCAAGCTTTTTAATAAGCACTAGTTCTCTTCTTTCTAGTGAGCACTAGCTCTCTCTTATTAAACTCTTAGACGGAAATGCTCACATCCAACTTGGATTAGCTACTTCACGAAGACCTTCTCTTTGTAAAATTCCGGTCCATACTTTGTTTTCCCAAACGGAATTTACTCTAAAAACTCTACTTTACATCTGTTTTGCCGAGACACTGGCACCGCCACTTTAAAAACTTGTGGAACTTTAATTGTTCCTGTGGTGTAATTTTCCTTATCACGAACTACAGAGCCAATAAATAAAAGGTAATTGACGTTAAAGTTAATCGTTTAGAATGGTAATTTACCTATTGCAATAACAGAGGGAAAATATCATTAAAATTAAAAAACCTACAATTTTATCCTGTATAGAGTATAATAAAATGTAAGTATTTTAAATGATGACAACATCATACATTTCTAAGAGTGGTGCCAAGCTGCATTGAGTTGGCACGTCCGGGTACGCAGCTGTAGCCCCCATATTACCGCCTTTATAGTGATGGTGTCTATACTGTCGTGTTTCGTGCGGTTAAATATCCTATATCCTTTAACATATATTCTATAGGGGGCGATGAGCTGAACGGGCATTAGTTTAGGTAAGAACTGCTCTTGATATCACTCCAACTCTCAGTATGCAGTAATTGAGATTATTCATTAAAGTAATATATTTTGCTAACAAGGGAGTGAGGTTTGCTATTTATCTACCTATTAAATTGAATTATAATTAATAACTTACATTAATTAGTCAAACGCTAAACGTATAAATAAAACAAACCAAGTAAGAGTCATATTCGTACACGAGGGGAAGCATATTAAAGCAGTATGTTACAGTATGTTACAGTATGTTGTAATTAAAGCAATTTTATAATTATTATTAAAACATTGTTTAATTATTTAAAAAAAAATCACTGATTTTATATTTAAAATGGCATTGAGGTGGATTGGGGATAATAATTTAAAACGCTTATTTATTTAACTTTATAATTATTTATTAATTATTATCTATACTTAATATTGTAAAGATGAATGTTTTTTTTGTTTGTATTAAATAGGCTTCAAAACAACTGGATCTCTTCATTGTTTAACTAATGGAAAGCTATATTATCAGAAAGTATCCTAAGGTAATTATTTATTATGATTGAATAATTTCAAATTTTCACGCTCAAAGAAGTGGGCACAGGCTGCCTAGTACTGTATAATTTTCCTAATACTGATCACAATTATTTGTAGCTTTCTGAAAATTCTAACTTTATATTTATAACAGTTGAAAAAATCCTACAAAAGGTCAAGAGAGTAATAATGAGGGTGACATATTAAGGACACTGGCATCGGAGAAGGAGGGTAGTTACTAAAACATTAATAACATAGGTGTCTAGTGAATGTAGTAAGCTATGAAACTAATATTCTCGTTTTCCACACTACATAATTAAACCTTCTTAAAAAGTTGGCAATTTAAATTAATATAAAAGATTATGAATGATTGGCGGCTTGGCGTTAATTACAATCAGTTTCAAAGAACACTTAGCAAGAATAAAACAGACTAACCACAATCATAAATGCTAGTGAACGGCCAGCAAAACTTTAGATTTTATAAACTTTTAATCAACTGGTATTTTTGTAATGGGCTATTTTCCAAGTTTTCAAAAACCACTCCAAAATGTTTATCAGTGATCAAGGAACTTATACATTTTTTTGTTTTTCTTTCTGATAAGTATTTATCTCAAATTTTCAAACAAAGATTCATAATTTATAAAACCCGCGAAAACGCTTAGTTAAGGAAAATGGCGTCTTGTGACATATTAGCTTTGTTAGCGTTCCGAAAATTACTGCCAGTACCTACTATTTAGAACTTTTTTGCTTTTGTTGTCAGTTGACAAATTCATAAGATGAGCTAGAAATTTGACAAGTGGATTTGACACTATGAATGAATGAATGAATGAATGAAACATACTTTATTGTGCATATTACAGAAAAAAAGTTACATTTTAAAGTAATTAACTGGTACAACAGTAGATTTCGGAATCAGCGTGTACGTCAATTTCACATCGTTTCGTGTCATGTGGCTTATGAATAAAAATATATATTTTTAAAAATAGATATTAATATAAAATATTGATTATTTACAAATTATTTCACTACATACTCGTAATGTCTTTAAAAATCATATAAACTTTTTTTTTAAATGAATGAAAAATAGCCCATATCGAAACCAATGAAACCTTTTTTTCTATTACACATTTTATATGAACTATTCAGTTCAAAAACAATTTATAAATTTTTCCTATTTGTGTTATTATAATTTTTATTTTCCTTTCTTAATTTTTCACATATATTATAATAAAATTATCTTGTGCTATTATTATATAAGATTGCTTTACAATTTAAAAAAAAATTGAATATAAAATAAATTCTTACCTATTACAGACCCTACGGCTTGTCGAAATATAGACATGGCGTTTTCCTTTTGTCGACTAACTCATATAGTGCAATATTAGAACTACTTATCACAATGTAATGTAATATAACACAAAGCTTTTGCAAATATATGTTTAGATAGTGATTTACAGTGAAAACTATATAATTTATTTATATAGAGGTTAAACTGCGTATAAACATCGCGAGGTCTCTGTCGCGAATGAAGCAGCTAATACAGCATGCTGTGCGAACGGATGAGACCAACCCTCGTCGATCAACCCGCAGCTTCTAGTTACTTTGAAATTTATTTTTATATACGAGTATAGCAATTTTCCTTGTTGACTGTACGCGTTCGATGCAGTTGGTGGGACAGTTATCAACATAATTATTACGTTTTATACGAAACTAGAAACGCCTGCGACTTGACTGCGTTTATAGGTCGTATCATGATACTCGTATATGTCATGATACATGTCGTATGATGGTATATTCTAGATAAGTATACAAATAGTAAAATATTTTTTAAATTATAATCGTAGTTTTTTTGTTTAGTAGTTTAGTTCATAGTTTGGTTGAACAGGACAATTCTGATGGCCCGTTCAACCAAACCAAAAAAAACTGTTGGATAAACATAGTATAATTTAATGTTTAAGTGAAATATCTGTTCCACCCAACCCTAAACAGTACGGTAATTCGTGTTATGTAATTAATTTGATTAGATAATATATTTGAATATTGTAATTTTGTCAATTTTTTTATACTATAGGAGGCAAATGAGCAGTCGGGTCATCGAGATGAAGGTAAGGAGGTTTTACAGTTGCGTTGCCGGCCTTCAAGATGAGAGTAGGATCTTTTCTGGAAAATCCCTAAGTCGTATACCTAGGTCTCTTAGTTATCAATAGTACATATACAACAAAACGTGTTTTATTTCTTACACAATTTCAAAACATACATGTTTTGATGTGTAGATAAATATAAAATTTTGCGTAGACTATTAAAATTCAACTAATTTGTAAACGAGATTACAAATTTTAATAAATTTACACACATTTATATTTTGTTATGAATGGAAAAGTTACAAAAATATAATCTTATGTTGAACTAAATGACGATTGTCGTAAAGTGACATTAATGTGCCACTTCATAGTAATATTTAGGGGGCTTACCGTCAGATTTCGAAGTACTTGTCAGCTTTGTGGAATTTCGTTAATAAGGAATTTGAATAGGACTCAAATATTACTTGACTGAATGTGAAGGACGATATATTGTGTTTACATAGCAGAAACTGCTTAACCGATTTTCATGAAATTTGGTACACACGTAGAGGTATAAACACATAGAATAGTTTTATGTCATGGGATGATTTACAATTTTCGACGGGATCGAAATTTATGCGGGTGAAACCGCGGGGCACAGCTAGTAGGCGAATAAAGGTCAAATCATGTATACTACTATATTTTATTGTGTATATTTTATTATAAATTTGAATAATATAATAGATATAAGTTTATTTGTTACGACTGTACGCCAAAACTACTCAACCGATCATCATGATATGTTGTAAACATATTTTTAGAACTACAAGAAAGGACAAGCTACTTTTTGTAAAAAAGAAATTAGGGAGGCGAACAAAGCGGTGGGTAAAAGCTAGTACTATATATTACGTTAATAACATTTTATGACTGATCTATGTTCTACATGCAGCAATAATAGCGGATAATCGAAACTACTGGACAGATCAAACAGACATTATTTGATGATCATTTTTTATGGAGAACGTGGGAGAGATTCAGCCATTTAGCTTATATTTCAATGCCATTGGTTACCAACCAAAATATTATATAAAATTTATTTACTTTCATTTATTGTTTATTTTTATGTGACAAATATCTAAATGACAGTAAACAATAAATAAAAGAATGTACTTTAATATCGAGCATCAGGTGTATTGCAGAATAATTGTGCCACACAAAGATAAAAAATGTCTGGTATTTACAGCTTTACAACTGGCCAAAACAATTTCTAGTCAAATATAGCATGTGGCAGTAAATTTTATTTCCAAGTGTACTCTAATACGAGCTACGTGCTTGAGTTGAACCTCTTCTATATTTAACGACCAACACTATCTCTGAGATAATCCGCCCTTGACTCAAAATATATACGATCAATTTGTGCGGCACGAATATAGTGCAATGCCTCTAGTGCTCGATACTACAGTATATTTTTAGAATAGTTCTTTTTTATATTATATCGTTTAATGTATTTTTTCTGGTATTTTCGTCTACACTAAGTTTTTATAAACTAGTATTGTAAAGACATGTCATCTAAGGCCACGTAAATTATTATTTATAAATAACTGTATTGATCACATAACATCGATTAATTTCACATTACAAACCAAATATTATTGTGTTATCGTAAGGCGGATAACACACTGCACCGCTGCGGTGTGCGGTGAAGCGGATCTCAATGAGTGATACCAAACAAACGTACACTGCCAGACCGCGTGGTCGAGCGGTGCTATCGCTGCCACCGCCGTGTGTGCCAACATTTCAGCGTCCATTCTTATCAGTGTCTAGGATCAAACTGGTCAAAACCGCGTAAAATCCATCCGCACGGACAGGCTCGTAAACCGCCTTACCACGCGGAGCAACGCTACGAAATCCGCTTTAACGTCTCCGCCCGACGCGACGCGGCGGTGAGCGGTGCCGTGTGTTAATCGCCTTAGTAAATGGTAAGGGGGCATCTCTAGATGGCCCCTCACCCTTTGCCATGTACATAATTTCATATTCATCAGAACACTCAAACAGGTAAAATTATGTAGAATTAATATCCAAGGCCAACTAGTGCTGTGATCACACGGTGTTTTGATTATTAAAGTGCTAATGGAAACGAATTTATGCATATTTTACGAAAATCGGAAATCAAAATATCAAGCAGGGAAATAATAAAAATATTATTTGTAAAAAATGAAATTAAATCATTACACACAACATTTACACAAATATTATGTACTTTCAGTGAACCAAACTATTTGGAACAAGAGCTCCCGTGGGAGTTATTACGCTTTAACCTATGTTATGTTACTAACAAAACCAACTGTTAACTATAATATTTGTATAGTTCATGTGTAATATTGGCATATAGGTATATACAAACTTGCCAAGTTTTATCAAAACCCGTTCAGTAGTTTTGGCATAAATTACTAACAATTGCCATTCGTGCAAACATTAATATTTGCGTATTCGTATAATAAGTGTGGTAAATAACATAAACAGACTGAATAAAATCGAAGAAGATATCTTTTCCTTTTGTTTACGCATTACCTAGCAACTGTAGTACTAGTTATACCGGAAATACTAGAAATAGTTCATATTCATTTATTCATCACGCTCGTATTCATATTGAATTTACTATCTGTGCAATTTAAATTTAAAGTGTATTTTTTAAAATATCAACATATCATCAACATGGCTTTTTAGTTAATTTACATAATTATACCGCTTTGTTACGGTTAAAAATATTTGTTGACGTATTTTTGGGTTTAGACGACGAAACTCAGATTGATTATCAAGTATTGGTTAACAGTCATGATAAGTATCATTATAACCGCAGGACGACCATTACTGGATATAGACCTCCCCCAAATAGGTCAGGGTCCCGAGCAACTTACATCCAAAACCTACCCGACACCTGAACAAGTTGTCGTTGTTGTGTTGGAAGCCGCTCTCCACTCCGTTTTCCAGTGGGGGGCGTCAATCCAGAACCTTTCTCCCCCAACAGTTATCTGTTCTACAAGAAATGAGGCTTGCATTTCGCCACTTTAGCTTGATTACTTTCTGGAATATTATGTCGGTCCAAATTACGTTTTTAACCCAGGGTATAGTAAAGTGTCTGTTTTACATTTTTACCTTAAATGAAAACATAAAATAGGAACTTTACTATTACGTAAGAATCCAATTTGTTTTTAATATCTATGTAATTCATAATAATGAAATTACCCTGAATGCCATGCTCGTCCCAGCGCGGCCTAAATATAATAATACCTTTAACCTATAATATTTTTTATCACCCGTTTTGATGCCTAAAGATAAAGTTAGATTTTTTCCAACTTAGGCTGGTTCTTGACAATAAACAGATGCTGGATAACCAGACAATCTAGAGTTATGTTAAAACCTATGTTTAGCCGTAACATGTACATCTACGAGTAAATGCATCATTTATGACTCCTATTGTTATTGCTATCTACATATTTATTTACTACAAAGTAATCATGATAATCGTCATCTTGTACACACATTTAGAATATTTCTCCATTTATCATCATATACATATACAGTTATTTTTTAACATCACATATCATATACAGTTATTTTAGCATTATAATTTAAATTTGATTACTATGATGATGACTACAATGCGTTCAGAGTAACACAGATGAGCAGATGGTATATAACCAGCCTTTCTCATTAAATCGTATATCTAATACTTTATTTTTGTCATATCAGCCCAATTCTAGTTCAACCAAACTCTTTCGCATTATAATATTAGTATTGAAAAGTGTATTTTTTTTTTCAAAATAATATCAGTCTTCACAGTGGCTTTATCTCTACATCAATTTGTCAAAAAAATTAAAAAAAAATCGGCCTGAAATCTTTGATGACCATAGTATATTACTTTAAGTAGGAGTTACTACCATTGCTGCATTGCAGCTGAATCGGGCCGACATACAAAGAACGTACCCTGCGGCTTAGCTATGCTGTTCCGTTTCGTGTTGCATGTTAGTCTCCGGTCATGGGTCCAGGTTCTGAGCCAGGGGAGGGGGCAAATCTCGTACCCAAGGTTCTGAACTAGGGGAGCGGGATGTATCTGATTTTAAATAGTACTTACTGATAGTAAGTAGGAGGTAGTAGGAGGTTAAAAGAATCTAGGCGACAGCTAAAACCGCCCCCCCCCTCGGTACGCCCATGTCTCCGGTGGTTCATTGAGGGGAAAGAAAGATGGCGGCAACCTCCGTGCGTCCGACTGTTGCTTACTTGTTTGCTATGTTTATACCATAACAAACAAAAAGTGAACGGATTTCTTTTACTTCAAATACATCTATTATTTTGGTATCGCGTGTAATTATAAGTATCCGTATATGTAAGTGGGAGTCGCGGATGAACTCTCCAATACCCCGCGGCCTACCGGTCCTACTTATACTACCATCGGCCACTCCTAACCAGAGTGCCCGGATCTGTCAGCAACATGCAGTTACAAACAAAAAAAATGTTACAAACAAAAATATAATGCCAATCCTCCCAACGTCATCATCCGACAACGTTTGGACCTCTATCAATTCTTATATTATCTAATCTAATTCTATCTGTGAATGTATAAAACTGTCAGTCGATACAACAAATTTTGTATACATTTGGACATTTAATTGTTCTGTGGAACTTTTGGAAATTAAAATAGTAGCGATGTATTCGTAAGAGACGGGTTTTGCCTGTTTTTCTTTTTTCTTTATGGTATAGGAGGGCAAACGAGCAGTTGTAGCCATTTTCATGACTACCGACGCCCATATACATCTGCATAGACTACAGATGCGCTGCCCCCCTTTCTCCTCCCACCTCCGTGGACCACCGGCTACTTACACACCGCACGAAACGCGACAGCACAGCTGTCACTTCACGCCGGTCTCGTGTAAGCGAGAGGTACCTCCCCGGTCGTGCCGGCCCAATTCGGCTGCATGCAAGCATGCAGCGTGGCACTACCTCTTACTAAAATAATACTGTATACTGTAATGTGTAATTATAAAATGAAGCTAAATATTTTTATCAAGCACTCGAAAATGTATTTATAAATTAAAGTCAATCTTATCACAATGCAGAAGGCGGCTCATGACTGGGGAAGCAATTTCCTGTTTCCTCTCTGCAGCATATTGCACATTCCATATCGAATATGCTTCAAGATATAAATATACAAGATACGCTTCAAGATTCTTTTAGTCATGTGATGTAGATATATTTTCTCTCTTGTATTTACATAATTGTGGTAATTCTGAAAGATATAGCGAGATGGACCCGCGGGGACCCCAATTAGGAACTTTCTGAAACGTTCCGTATTGTTTTGGCACTATGTGTTAGTTATTATTTATGTTGGTTAATTCATTCATATTGTATTATGCAATTAAAGAGCCGTCTCGCAAGATAATGGAATTTAGAGACTCATTCAGAAAACCTTCCTTAGTAAGAATTTCCCAATGTCGCCTCATTTTGCAAATGAGCAGTTGGAGACATTTTCATGACTACCGACGTCTATGGAAATCCGCATAGAACCTACACAGATGCGCTGCCCCCCTTTCGCCTCCCACCTCCATGAACCACCGACTGCTTACACACCGCACAAAACGCGACATAACGTGTAAGCGTGAAAATATAATTAAAATATAATTAAAATTAAATAAAAATATAATAAAATTCAACAACCTCTTACTGATGATCTTATCTATACATACATATAATAAATTGTCTGTTTGTCTGTAGATATTTCTGGGCTAAACTCAAAAAGCACTGCATGGATTTACTTTAAATTTTGCATGAATATTACTAACAGGTCGGGTCAACATAATATAGGCTACATCATATTATCTAGATATTTCCACGGGATCGTAACTTATGCGGGTGAAACCACGGGCCGCAGCTAGTTATTAAATAAAATCAAAATTCTACTAAAATGTGCTTAGTGAAGAGGTGCTCAAAGACGTCGGTGGATAATTTCACTATACGAATTCACAGCACAGAGTAAAATTACAAATGTAAATATTTTTTAAGTTTGGATATAGCGAAGGCCTTTGATCAGGTATGGCACTGAGTGCTCCTTTCAAAGCTTTCTTCATAGGTACTTCCCGGGAAATTATGCGATTGGATCACCAGTTTTTTGACAGATCGCAGCATCAAAGTCGTTGTCGACGGTGCATGCTCCAATCTTCAACCTATCAATGCTGGTGTTCCCCAAGACTGTATTCTCTCTTCTACGCTGTTTCTCCTGCATATAAATGACACGCAGCAAACTAGCGGCCTTCATTGTTATGCAGATGACAGCACCGGAGAGGCTTTATATACTGGCCGCTCCAATATTTCCCGGGAATATGTCACCGAGTATCGGAACAAACTTCTGTCTGAAGTCGAGGGTTTTTTGTCCAAAGCCTCGGAATGGGGCCGACTAAATTTAGTCCGTTTTAACTCCCAGAAGATACAAGTTTGCGCGTTTACCGCAAAAAGTCACCCTTTGTCGTATTTCCTCGCTTTGAAAACACTCCCCTGAAGGCCACTGCTAGCATCGGAATACTTGGAGTAACATATGGAGCAACGTTCAGTTCCGCGGTCATTTGGAATCAAAGGCTAAACTTGCTTCAAAGAAGATGGGTATACCCAGTAGGGCTAAGCAGTACGGCACCAGACAACCGACTGCAACTTTACAAGGCGCAGATCCGCCCGCATATGGAGTACTGCTCCCACCTTTGGACAGTGGCCCCGAAATATCAGCTAGATCCATTTGACCGTATTCAACGTAGAGGGATTCGAATCGTTGATGACCCTGTTATTTCCGGGCAGCTCAATCCTTTGGCCCTACGGAGAGATGTCGGTTCCCTCTGCATCCTTTACCGTATTTTCAATGGGGAGTGTACCGAGGAATTGTTCGGCTTAATACCAGCAGCTGACTTCCATCATAGGACATCGCGACAGAACTCAAAGTTCCACACCTCGTGATTACTAAATGTAGTAATGTGCGACGCCATTTTTTACCGCGTACAACAGTACTATGAACCAGCTGCCTCCCTCGGTATTTCCGATCCGATACGACTTAGGGATCTTTAAGAAAAGAGCATTCCTCTTTCTTAAAGACCGGCAAAGTGCCTGCAAGACACCACGCAGATGTCTATGGCCGGCGGTAGTCACTAACCTGCTCGTTTGTCCCCTATAACATAAAAAAAAATTAGATCAGTTAAAGTATTCAGTAGGATTCAGTAAAGTTCACAAGCTGTTTCAATGTGAATCTATGTAACGTCGAAAATATCTGAGAGAAACTTTCTCGTTTCTTTTGTTTATATACGTAATATTTTTTAGGGAATCGTTTTTATAGAAATCGTTTTCAATCCAAACGGTCCCTGTTGGTTTTATCTTTTATTGCAATGCTGACTGTGGGTCTGTTTGTTTATGAGGGCTTTGGGTATAGTGGGGAAGGACATTCAAACTTTACCTTCGAAGAACGGAATAAACCTTTTATTGTAACTGCGACTCGATATTTTTTCTTGAAATTTTGATATACTTTGATTTGGCTGCAAAACTATAACTAATTTTCTCATTTCTGAACGTAGAAGAAAATTGGTATAAAAGTTCTTTATGAGACAGAAATGATCTTTGTTGGTGAAAAATTTTCCCTATAGGTATGTGTAGGGGTAAAATTGGGAGGTAATATTATTAACTAATATTATTAAGAGATTTTTTTTTAATAACTTTAAGGGTTTTATATTTATGGTTGTCAGAATCGAAAAGGCTCCACAACTTACATTATCAGGAAATAACATAATACGCTTAATATTATTATGATTGACTAGTCTTATTTCTGATGCCCAACAAAGTAGGCACGGGTCAGCTAGTTGTATATATGAAACGAATTTGTCTCGAGAATAGCTTGGCCACATTTTCAGATTTTTATGTTTTTGCATGATATTTATCATTAAAATAATAATTCACTACTCAACACCGTCTAGGGATATTTCTCAGATCGTTTGACAAATATTTAATATTAAGAAATTAAAAAAAAAAAAAAATAATTTACCAATTTATTTGAAAATAATTCCAAACGCATAGAAATAAAAAAGTTATCTATAATATTTGAAAGTTTTAGCGGAGAAAATAAGAATTTGTTTCACGAAACTTTATAATATGGACGTCTACCGTCCATTTTGTTATTTTTTTTAACAGTAACCAAAATGCATACAATATATTTGACATGGGTGAGACCGCAGACACAGCTAAGGAGCATATTAAATTGTATAGTGACTGTAGCTACTGATATTAACTTCTGAAACTTTTAAATATGTAATTTTTAAGATAATTATAATTTATTTAATAATAATAATAGTATAATAATATCTGTGGACTAATCACACTACGTTAGTCTAGCCCCGTGGTAAGTAGGTACCGTAAGGACTTGTGTTACGGGTACTAGACAATGGAAATATATATAATATGTTTTATAAATTTAAGATCTTTATTATAAACAAATATATAATACATACATGACCAAGGCGGGTTTCCATCCCGCGACCCCTGGCGCAACATGCTCCGCTTATCCGAGCCTTGTACCACTGCTCCAGCCTTGTTGTGTACTTAATAATTATTATATTATAAACATATATTATTATAATTCAATAGAAATATCGATCTATGGTACAATATCAAAGTATACAAATTTCTCTATCCATTGGTATGTTAAAATATTATGAGGTGTAATTTCTGTACTATAATTTTCCTACCTGTGCTCTCTATAATATATATAACTCTATACCAAACTGAAAAAAAAATTAGTTATATCATTTATTTTTCAGGAAAAATATTTTTTTATCTAAGTAATACATATATATTATATTTCTAATTTTAATTTATACCTGTGCCTTTTCAACGAAATCGAGCAGTTTTTGTGCGAAAGAAAAACAAATACATTTAAATACAAACTTTTACAAAAATATGAGCAGTCTTTAGTCTTTAGATTTTTACAATTGTAAGTATTGTTCATATTTAATGTCCAAAAAGAAGCAGAATCTTAACCATATGCGAGTTATGAAAATAAAAAGGTAAAAAGAGCTTTTTGTTTTAAAAGTTGTATTATAATCTACATACAAATAGTATTACTATTGGATAAAGTATAAACATTTATTCGTTATAATTAATCGTACTTGCCCGGTATATAAACTTATCACTATTGTAACGTAAACATTGTCTATCACATCCGCACACTGTCATCACTCCCCACCTGAAGTTATTGTTTATTTAAATGTCGATTAATCTTTTGTTGAGTGAAAACAGACATTATATAGGTATATGCGTAATTCAAAGAAATAAAAACCAGCTGAGTGCGAATCGGGCTTGCGTACCGAGCGTTCCGTGCCAACAGGAAGGAATTGTGGGCAACTAAGTTTGTCAACATATAAAACTTGATATGTCAAGTTAATTTTTAAATTAACAATAAATACATCTGTAATGGTTGTTTGTGAGACATAACTGTAAATTAGTAGTTTTAAAATGTTTTCTTTTATCTGCATCATATTATCTTCTGGACAAAATCACTACATAGTATAAAAAAGTCGTTTGCCGCAGTCTGTGTATCTGTATGCTCAGAAATTTTAAAATTACGAAAGATTGTGATAGGGGCTTTTTAATAGATATACTTATTCAAGAGGAAGGTTTATATGTATAATAACTAATTTTGAAGACCGATATACATACACGCGAGCGAAGTTGCAGGCGTAAGCTATTTCTAAATAAAAGGGAACGAGAAAATAAAAACTATATTAACGGAACAATAACCATAAAATATCTGTCAATTTTGATGAAAGCAATAAGCAAGTAAATGTAGATGAAAATGTTACCTTTGTGATATTCCAGCTCTCGCTCGGATGTAGTAAAGGGATTATGGGCTCCATACAAAGTTGATCGGTTCATTTTGTTCTGGCGAGCGACAAAGTTTTCATACATATTTTCTCAAAATGTACTTTAAATCTATAGATGTAAAGCTTTAGTTCGAATATCATGAAATATTGTTAAGGACATTGACGTATTAATTGGATTTTTCAATATGACGGACTGTTACATGTTTATTATGGAATACTCTGCAAGAGTTTATTTGTGTCTATAAAATAGCGTTGTCCCGCGGTCGATACTGACACATTTATCACAACTTACTACGTACTTTTAGACCAATGAATTTGTTGGCAGACAATACCGAGTGCCAAACGGTATTTAAGCATTAGATAATTAGTTAAAACTTTAGTATTTATACTATTGTAGTAGTGTGTGTAGTATTTATATCCTATAGCAGTTTTGTTTTACAACTGTATAGTAAAGTAGGCTTGTCTTTATAAACTTCGGTTTTAAGAAAGATCCATAAAAATACAAGAATTCAGTGTGAACTCATTCATAAGAAAGCTTATAGGTATTATATATATTAATTATTTTTTTTACACATTTATGCAATAAAAGACACCAATGCATGAGATAGTATGGTGTCCTATTGGAGGTAAGGAGGAAAGGAAGACAACGTGTCTACATAGATTATGCGGATGTCTATGGGCATGGATAGTCATGAAGAGGTTCCGATTTTATGTAAGCCCTCTTATTAATATAAAAATAATGATGACCTATTGCTACATACCTACTAAATTTTTTAGCTTTTCTTTTTCAATGAATTTCCTTCTGCCATATCCCACGCAAATAGTGTTGGGAAATAGAATTTTATATTCTGTGGTTTTAATATATGGTTAGTTACTGGCTGATGATATTAGTATGATTCAGATACTGGCTGAATGAATTTCAAATTCAGAGAATGTTTTGAAATTCAAATACAAAGAAGGCTAGTGAAAAATTTAGACAGATTGAATATGTAGGTTTCGAAATATAGTAGTCGAAAGTAGAGCTTTGTATTGAAAAAATTTAAGATGTAACTTATTATATTATAGTGGATATTTTGAAGATGGGGTTTTAGATATTATATTTACATAGGCAAATTTTATTATGGGGAAGGTTGAAGATGAAAATTTATAATGTGAACTGAATATAAATATATAATATATATTATAACTTCTACTTGAATTTTACTTATTAAATGAAGATATTTAAAAGAAATAGATAATTTCAAGAAATAGTACCTACTCAACTCGAGTCATCAGCAATTTTTGCAATTTTCGTGTACCTATAATTTATCCTCACCGTGGATGGAACGAGAATTTGGAGCTCAAATTAAGTACCCTTTATCATTCCAACGTTTTTAATTTAGAAGTGGGTAGATGAATGTGTCTGTCTTTCATCTGAGAAAGTCACTTTAGTCTACGGAGATTTATATGCTGCGAAGGGCAATATCAGGTAAGGATAAGATTTAATTGGTCGTTATCAACTTCTGTCTGCTCAAATTGCTGAATATATGACGCAATCTATTGTGTAAATGATTATTATAATGCATCTTCTACAAACTTGTTACCCAGGTCTTAAGAATAAGGGATCGATCTCATACGAATTTGGGTCCCGGTGTTATTATAGTAAAAAAATGCCGTTTAGAAGAATATAATATCCTAAGTAGCTTACAATAAAAGTTTGATATGATTTGCCAATCTGATAATAAAGTTATATGAAATAAAAAGTGAGGTTATGTTAGGTATATTTATTTCACTTTCGCTAAAATTCGCTAAAATAGCTTTGCTTAGGAAGTGCCTTAAATAACAAGATTGGAGAATTGGTTAAACACGATCTCTATCTAGCAGCTGATCCGGGATGAATTTAGCTAAATTTATTCATTTGAAAAAGCCTCTGTCCAACGATGGACCTCTAAGAACGGATAATGTTAAGAAGGTGATAATTTAAATTTTAATTAGTACCTAAGTCAATAATCCTGTAGTGAATGGGAGCTCCTTGCTGGAAATACTTTTAATAAAGAAAAGATTTTGAATTTGAATGCATTGAGTTATATGTACTACGTACAGAACAGAAGAGGAAGGGGCATTACAATCCTGATGACACAATATGCAAATTACAATATCCCTTGTTTCGTTGGCTAGTTTTGCATACCTTTAGAGATAAACAGCTGAAGTGGGAGTCTTTCGAATGCTATTACTTACATTTACCAACGATTAAGAGGTAGCTAGTTCTCCGTTGCAGTCGAAATAGGGGCAGAATCAGAATTATAATTCTAGGTCATTTAAATTTTGATAAAAAGTTATTCCACTTAACCACATTCTACTCAGAGCTGGGCTAAAGACAATTAAGAAACGAGGCGACGAATTTCCCCTGTGAATAAAAAGGAAGAAATAAGTAATTAGAGTTTATTTTAAATTTATTCAGTCTGTATACTACTAAGAGCCTATAGTTTAAGCAAAATCTTATGTTTACGATCATGAAGAGTCACAAGCATGTTCTAACTCCATTATCAGATGTAATGAAGAAAGATATTTAATAAGTATTTAGTATAAGCAAACGTTTAATGGAAATGAATTTATTGATATAGTTAACATATCTGTAATTATTTAATCAATATATCATATTATCATATAACCAAATTTAATAATAACAAACAAAGGTAAAATACGCTTTAAAAGTGAAGAAAGGTAAGCATTATTATGTATATTTTTATTTTCTAGGGGGCAAACGAGCAGGTGTTGTGTGACTACCGTCGCCAGTAAACGTTCGCAAAACCAGGTGTCTTGCGTACGCGTTGCCGGCCTTTAAGATAGAGGTAGGCTCGAACTTGAAGAACCTAAGTCGTTTCGGATCTTAAATACCAAGGAAGGCAGCTGGTTCCATAATACTGTTTTAATATATTATATAATAAATAGTTACATATAAAAGGTGTGCATATAGATATATGGAGAGAAAATAAAGTACCTGAGGTCCAGACTAACGAACTGTGAGATCTATCAACACACAGCCATAACGAAAGGACCGATCAACGACGAAATACTTGTTGAAAATTAGTAAATATTACGCGAGTTAAATTGCAGGGCACTGTTTGAATACTACCTAGTAAGAGGTAGTGCCACGCTGTATGCTTGCATGCAGCCGAATTGGGCCGGCACGACCGGGGAGGTACCTCTCGCTCACACGAGACCGGCGTGAAGTGACAGCTGTGCTGTCGCGT
>LUGF01028581.1:132273-144959 GCA_001625245.1 Calycopis cecrops | reverse complement strand
ATTAAGTACCCTTTATCATTCCAACGTTTTTAATTCAGAAGTGGGTAGATGAATGTGTCTGTCGTTCATCTGAGAAAGTCACTTTAGTCTACGGAGATTTATATGCTGCGAAGGGTAATATCAGGTAAGATTTAATTGTTCGTTATCATCTTCTGTCTGCTCAAATTGCTGAATATATGACGCAATCTATTGTGTAAATGATTATTATAATGCATCTTCTACAAACTTGTGACCCAGGTCTTAAGAATAAGGGATCGATCTCATACGAATTTGGGTCTCGGTGTTATTATTGTAAAAAAATGCCGTTTAGAAGAATATAATATCCTAAGTAGCTTACAATAAATGTTTGATATGATTTGCCAATCTGGTAATAAAGTTATATGAAATAAAAAGTGAGGTTATGTTAGGTATATTTCACTTTCGCTAAAATTCGCTAAAATAGTTTTGGTTAGGAAGTGCCTTAAATAACAAGATTGGAGAATTGGTTAAACACGATCTCTATCTAGCAGCCGATCCGGGATGGATTTAGCAAAATTTATTCATTTGAAAAAGCCTCTGTCCAACGATGGACCTCTAAGAACTGATAATGTTAAGAAGGTGATAATTTAAATTTTAATTAGTACCTAAGTCAATAATCCTGTAGTGAGTGGGAACTCCTTGCTGGAAATGTTTTTAATAAAGAAAGGATTTTGAATTTGAATGAAAGAACGTGAATTTTCCTCATTGACAGAGAAAAATATTTATTCTAGATCAGATTTTCTTATACAGCGAAATAGGATGGAAGTGAATTGAATAATCGATATCGAGTCTTAGCTAGGATTTTACATAATTAAAAAATGTATTCGTGCAACAAAATGAAATAATAAAATAAATATTTAAAGGAATACATCCAAGTGTTTATCTTAATCACCCAGCTGGGATAGCATAGCTAGGGTAGTAATCGCCGCAAAGAGGAGCTATGCCAGAACAGAAGAGGAAGGGGCATTACAATCCTGATGACACAATATGCAAATTACAATATCCCTTGTTTCGTTGGCTAGTTTTGCATACCTTTAGAGATAAACAGTTGAAGTGGGAGTCTTTCGAACGCTATTACTTACATTTACCAACGATTAAGAGGTAGGTAGTTCTTCGTTGCAGTCGAAATAGGGGGCAGAAGCAGAATTATAATTCTAGGTCATTTAAATTTTGATAAAAAGTTATTCCACTTAACCACATTCTACCCAGAGCTGGGCTAAAGACAATTAAGAAACGAGGCGACGAATTTCCCCTGTGAATAAAAAGGAAGAAATAAGTAATTAGAGTTTATTTTAAATTTATTCAGTCTGTATACTACTAAGAGCCTATAGTTTAAACAAAATCTTATGTTTACGATCATGAAGAGTCACAAGCATGTTCTAACTCCATTATAAGATGTAATGAAGAAAGATATTTAATAAGTATTTAGTATAAGCAAACGTTTAATGTAAATGAATTTATTGATATAGTTAATATATCTGTACCTAATTATTTAATCAATATATCATATCATATAATCAAATATAATAAAAACAAACAAAGGTAAAATACGCTTTAAAAGTGAAGAAAGGTAAGCATTATTATGTATATTTTTATTTTATAGGGGGCAAACGAGCAGGTGTTGTGTGACTACCGTCGCCAGTAAACGTTCGCAAAACCAGGTGTCTTGCGTACGCGTTGCCGGCCTTTAAGATAGAGGTAGGCTCTTTTCTTGAAGAACCTAAGTCGTTTCGGATCCTAAATACCAAGGAAGGCAGCTGGTTCCATAATACTGTTTTAATATATTATATAATAAATAGTTACATATAAAAGGTGTGTATATCGATATATGGAGAGAAAATAAAGTACCTGAGGTCCAGACTAACGAACTGTGAGATCTATCAACACACTGCCATAACAAAAGGACCGATCAACGACGAAATACTTGTTGAAAATTAGTAAATATTACGCGAGTTAAATTGCAGGGCACTGTTTGAATATTACCTATTAATGTTATAATCATTTACAATGTTTAGCGTAACATGAATGTTACTAGATTATTTAATTATTTGAAATGTGAGGATTGCTAGGAAATTGACTATCCAATGGTTCTGGAAACACGAAAGTTAGGTCACGGTAAATATACCTATTTATATACATTGAAGCCGATCCTAATATACCTTATATTAGGATCGGCTTTATCTTAAATTGGGATGGGTTGGTAAGATAAGTTGAGGGTTTGTCAACTAGTGGGTTGAATATGCTAATTTTATTAAAGCTAGACCTTCACTAACTTACGACTTTAGAATGTTTTGTTTATTTTCCAATTTATACCAGCCAACCGTCCCCTATTTTACTGTTAATTATATTTGAGATCGGATCAAATACAGATGAGTTTGAGTATCTTATAATAATATAAAATATCGTTTGTAAGATCTGTAGTTATTTGTAGTATGTGTATTTTTTCTTTCATTTAATATTATTTTATGTTTTTCCGCCGTCGCGTTGTTCCGTCGACGCATAAGCCGGTGAATTCGCGCCACGCAGCTAGTTTTATATAAACTAAAATCGTTTAGCCTATTGACTAACGAAGAGCTTGCACAATTCACACGTCTCATTTACGATTTTTTAAAATTGTTTTAAGTGAAGTAAACTGTAAATAGTCTATACCTAATAAAACTGTAAAAGACGTCATTCTGTCTGTCTTGTACGGCTTTCACGCAAAAATTACTGGCCAAATTTTGATGAAAGATTTTTGTTATACCTATCGGTATTAGTGCTGGGTAAACTTTAGGCTTATAATTTATCAATATATATAATGAAAAAATACTCCATTGCAGGGCAAAGCAGTTTGGCCACACTACATAACACGTTACCATGACAACATATTTCCAATAATGACAAGACAACGGCTGTCGGGTCGACTAGTTATTCATAAAATAGTAGATAGGGCTAAGTTGTTTAATGGTTGTGTATGTACAGTTTGAATGATTAGTACTGTGAACAAAATTTTACGAATATTCGGATCTGGATATGGTATTAAATATAGGTAATGATAATATTATGAAACTAATTTAATATGTGATTGCTTCCGAGTCCGAGAAATAGCATAAAAAACAACTAAAATAAAATAAAAGGCACAACAAATTATTAAAAACCAAAATTATAAAGAAAAATTCAGAGTATGCAATATGTAAATATCTAAACTTAATCGTATCTTTTATTATTACTAAATTTATATAATTAAAATATTTAATTTATATCTTTATGACATAATACTTAAAAATAAAATTACGTTAAAAGTTTGTTTTTTTATTTCTTTCTCTTGTGCCAACCCTACTAAAATATCTAACAATTTGCGAGCTCTTTAATAGCTTATCCGTCTCTTTACTCTGTGGTACAAGCAACCCATCAGGCGTATCTGAGGCACATTCGTAGAAACTTTCATCGGGGTTTCGGTCTCAGTAAGCTTATAGATACCTACAGCTACAATGCTTAGATCGTATTACTTCTATATAAATACTTGAAGAGAACTGTCTTTTTTATATTTATAAAACTAAAATATTTATGAAATAGCATTATTAAATAGCAGAGTTTCATTAAATAAATAAAAAAGAACTTATATTTCCCATATAGACCTACAAGTTGTCAAGACAAATTAAATGAGTCTAAACGCGATAGGGTTATGATATTTTATTGCAGAGCATCGAAACGGTCACATTTTGGATCTTTGTTAGGTATATACCGTTAACTGTGCCGTATTATTATATTAGCTTATATTTAGATAAATTTCCAATGTGTCTGCAAAAGTATTTAAGATCCAGTTTTTGCAGTCACTAACCTCACAATGAAATTAAATACGTATATAAATATTCTATTATTATGACTAGGTCTTTTACACGTGTCATCTCTAATTTATAATTTACTGCCGTGAGCTAGGAACAGTTTTTTATAGGTGGTATATTGTAATTTTAAACGCTAATTTTATCATACTCATATGATTTTTTTTATTTTAATTGCTGGGTTAAACCCTTAAAAGCCTGTATAATTAGTACCGTTTTTAAATTTACGAATAGAAAGGTCTTGGTCATTTTCTGCTACCAAGCAACAGAAACAAAACAAGTTTGTAACGGCCTAATTATTCAAGGTTGTTGTTGTTGTTGTTAAGATAAACAAACAAAAATATTATGCCGTTTAAACCTAAAGTATATTAATTATGAGTACGAAGTCGAGTATATTAGCTAGTTTAAGTATATTAAAAATAAACTTCTGACAGTGGTTTATAATATGCATAAGCCTAAGTAACCTATCAACAAGTATATAACAACTACAGCTATTGCTGCAAACAATGTCATTATACAAGTACTAACAATGTCTAGGCTCTAAGTAACATGTTCAACAATTTTATCAGATTCGTAGATATCTTATCATAAAATATATGTTTAATAATATATTGGTGAACGTGTTCAGCATCACAATTTCTAGGTTTGATACCTGTGTCCGGACTGAATGTGCTATTGGGATTTAGCCTTGCTTCGGCGAACATATGAAGCCTTCGGCTATGTCCCTGATTTCCCTCCGGCCGTGTCGGATTGCCATCCCATCGGAATATTGGAATGAGGGAACATTTCGAGTACTCACTTTTGGCTTGCAAAGACACTTTTCCTCTACAACAACATAATGTCCTGAACATTACTTTTGTTTAGGTCCTGGACATCCAACTAATTTTTTTCGGATCCAATGGAGCGAAATGCGCACGGCCGGAAATATAAGTGGACGTATTAATAACGGTTCTTCTAGCCGAAATTCGGTACAATGTTGAAGTAAATAGCTTCATATTTAGATATAATATTTTGTCAATGAAAGCATAATATTGGAAAAAAAGTGAAATTTATAAAATCGTGTCTAAGATGAAAGCGCTTAGTAATGCGATATAATGCATATTCGAAATGAAAGAGTATTATTAGGTCATTATTAATATGATGGTATTAAATATATTTTTAGCAGTGTTTTATAGGCATCTAAGAATGTAAGAACAATTATTTTTCTTCAATCTTTATCAAAAAGTTTTCGATAAACTTTATCGCACTAACATAAAAAATCTTTAGTTTATCAATATATCAAAACGTGAAGCAAGAACTTTAGGGTCATTTTTACGAAAATTGCGCCGACGGAGGAGTGTGAAATTTGGCACACTTATAGTTTACGTATACGAGAAGTTCAGAACGCTAATATATTTTAAAAATAATGTTTATAAAGTCCTTTTATTTATTAAATAAAACTTTATATTCACTATCATGCATTTGACATATTGATGGAGGATGGAGGATTACTTTTTGGTCACCGGCCAAATTTTCAAGTTTGGTACAGAATAATACATTCGATTTGTGAAATAAAAAAAATATAAAAAGAATATTAGATATTACTTTGTCCCATGTTATAAACACATTTCTTGGTCACCACGTGGCATCTAATTCGCTAATAGCGACCGGCTGGCGTCACTGTCCTTGAAGTCGATACATTTCGTATGCGAACAACGATTGATGTATTTTTAAGGATCATTTCAAATCAATTTTCCTTAAACAAAATATTACAATTAGACGATAAAATCTAAAATACACCCTTGGAATGGTGTTTACTTCCTTATTTTAAAATTTGTCTGGTGACCAAAAAGTAACCCTGTTTATTTCATCAAACGTGATGACACGTTTGATGAAGTTTAATGAAGTTTCTGTGTCTTTTGCAAGTGTTAAAAATTCTACATAAATTGTTTACCTTAGTTACAATGTCATAACATATCATATGATATTTAGTTTTTAATTACTAAAAAGTTTCACTAAGATCGAATATCGATCTTTGCGAGTCCACTAGTATAGAAAAATCTTTATCGCAATTCGAGGTAGCTAAACTAACATTTTTTAACTTTTTTTACAGTTTCTTATAATGAAATTTAAAATTTTTAAATTTTTAAATTCAGTTTATTTGCCAACAACAACGCACAATACTGAAAATAAAGCTTTTCATCAATTTGTTGTAATCTAAAAGTTGCCCTTCAACCAGTGTGTCACCAGTTCTTCACCAGTCTCTTATTTAACACATTTTACAATTCATAGGATCGTTTTGGAGTGAACGTTTATGGGCTTCGGTATTCATGGGCATATGAGACTGTTAAAAAAAAACATCACTGCATCTTTTGCTTTTTTTCCTCTTGGGGAAATGCATTTACGCACTGCCAAACAACATAACTGCATTTAATATTTCTAATTTATCGTTCAAACAATAATGTAAATCGATGTCTCTGTAGTATTTTTGTTTTTGTCTAGTAAATGGTAAACATGCATACCCGTAGCGGGTAACTGCGTAGTTATTGCGGTTATGAATAACAAAATATGGTATTCAATATTTTATGATTGACAATACGTGTTCGACGTTGAAACACATAAAATTGCAACAGCAAGTTTCCATGAATTCTATTCCATTAATTATAGAATGCCAACTGAATGATTGTTTAATGAGATTAACTGCATCATTATCAACTATTTTACATATAATATACCGACGTAATAATTATATCAGAACACATGATCTCGATTTATATATAATTATGTGTAGCAGAATATTTCTGTATTGTTCTTATTCTGTCGTACGCAATGTTATGTCGGTTTACGGATGATAATTTTATGAGAATAGGTCAATGTGACCGTTAAGTTAGGTTAGGCAAAAAATTGCTTGACCAGCCAATGCCGGAGGTCCTCCACCCGTCCCTCTGAATCAGCAGATGGCTGCGTGGATTCGGACGACCGGCGTGGTGTGCTCCGTTGGACATTGGGACCAGGGGGTAGGATGGGAACCTGACCCCATTGCCCGGTTCCAACGTGGCGTTAGGGACTGTTCAAAGGCAGCCGGACAGTCCCTAAGGAGGAGGAGTCTGGCCTTTTCATCGAGGCCAGCCTATCGCTGGAGACGCCCTGTTGCTTTCAGATCTGGGGCCCTCCAATCATAGCGGCTGAAGGCACCCGCAGGGGTTTAGTCGGTAGGGGCAACAAAGTTGTCGAGCCCGACACTGTACCCGGTTTAGTCGCCCGGGCTCCTGGATAGCGTGCGTAAAGGCATTCCCCTGCGTCAACATAAAAAAAAGGCAAAAAATTGCTTACGTTAGAAAGCAATTTTTATCAATGTCTTCCACATTGACGAAAAATTGCACAATTTTATTAATTGAATAGAATTAATATTACTTACCTAGAATTATTTTGTATAATATAAGGATTTTGTTATTGGTTAATCATTTTAATAAAGAAAACTACATTTTTTTAGATAAATTATTTATTCGTTCATTTAGGAAGCGAAACGCTTAGACCGATTGTACCTACTTCTCTACCGCTAACGGATTTCGATAATCGTGGAACGTGATTCATGCCTTTTCGTGAGTGCAGCCAACGCCTCTATTTATAAGAATAAGACATGATAATATAAATTTAAGAATATCAATAATAATAATTTAATAGTAACTGGTAATTAGTAGATTTGCATGTCGGATTTGTTTGAAGCCCGCAAAACACCCTAGTGACGTGTTTTCCCACTTGTATTTTATTCAATTATGGAGATACTATTTACACAATAGAAATAAACAGTGGAATAGCAGAAATAGTAATTTAATACAACCAGAAAAGCAGTTCCGCGTTTTGTAGTATCTAATTAATTTCAATGTAATTTCTAAACATTTAACTCAACTAAATTACGAGGCGAACAGGGCGTGTTTGAATTTAAATTGATGGCTCTAAAACAATGCTTAGTGAAAATTAAATGTGTTTATTTTACGAGAAATATAGAGAGAAAAGAAGACAAATTTTGGAATTGTGAGAATGAAATAAGAGAACTATCTGAGTGTTTATTTAAAACGCTCGCCCTTTGAAAAATAGCTGAAAATCATGTTACTTTACAATAGGAAGAAAAGCAAAAGTCTCAATATTTTTAAAAGAATTGTGTGAGTTGAGGAATTTGAATATAATATTTTAATTTAACAATAAGTATTAGATTTTATTACTTAATTTATGTAAATAAAATGATACACACTTACGGCTCGCACAGAATGTTTAAACTCATGTAACGACTACGGTAATCAATGTGCTATTACCGTTGTGACAGTTTGAAACGTAATGACATAATTTTTTTCTAAATACTTAGTTAAAAAAAAAAACGTTATGCTCAGATACATCGATATATTTGACGTCGAAAGACTTAATAATTTTTTTATTTTATTTTTTATTTTTATATTATTAATTATAATATGCTGTCCTTCTTTCCTCCCCTCGGAATCCGAAAACTCACATACCGCATGAGTTATTATTATTAGTTATTACCACATTACGCGATATTACTACTGCCACTTTACGACGGCATCATAACATGTGCTACAAACCCTCGGTCGTCTCGGCCCGATTTGGCTGCAATGCATGACTCTGCCTTTTATAAATCTAATAAGACTATGGCTAGATTTATATTTACATTTTACTTTCTTATATAAAAAGGGCGGACTGAAAAGCGCGATTTATTTTATTTCATGTTCACACGAGACAATGTATCTCAATCCACCGAAATACTTTATCGCCGAAGGCACAAAGGAATTCATTACGTCGGCTCGCAAAGGGGAAATAAGCTTGCGATTAGTGAGATGTCCTATTTGGAGTTATCTTGATAACATATTTCAGTCGGAAAGTAACCTTTCTTCAAGTTGCTTTTGATATCCCTAGTTTCATTTCAAAACGTATATTTTTGTTTCGAAGTTTTTGAAGTTACATACCGCTTTATTTATAAATGAAGAATTTTTTATAATAGTTTTTAACTTTTCAACTGGCAACCGACTGGCTGTTTGGATATTTTTACTCCTTGTTTAAACCAGATGTGTGTGCTAGTAGGTTCGGTATGATATTCGGGGGGCCTCGTGGTAGAATGCTCGCGATCCCATGGTGCCCCGAAACGGCAAGGTGAGTGAGCCGCAGGGACTTAGTGGGTAAACCGGCACTCGGCCGGGAGTCCCACACTCCTCGGGGTAGCTAAGCACCCCGGTGGCTGGTACGTAACGCATTCCCCTGCGTATAAAAAAAAAAAAGGTTCGGTATGATACTACCGAGTATGACTTAAAATCACTACAAGTGTCTTTAATCGCACTGGTTAAGTTCCTAGGATCTTTAAGAAATAAAACACCCCAAGATACTAACCCCACGTTCCCAGGCGAAGTCGCTTTTATATTAAGGCTGAATACGAAAACCGAATACTACTATACTACATAATACAACAGTACATATAACAGTCGTATAAATGAAGAACTTCTAGAATTGAGATTTATGCAGTCATGCCAGGGGCGTACTTCTTGCTTACACGATACCGGCGTAGTGACAGCTGTGCCGTCGCGGTTCGTGCGGTGTGTAAGTAGCCTATAAAGTGAGGAGGAGGAAGGAAGGCAACACATTTATTTAGCCTCGATGAAGATGTTCATGAGCGCCGGTAGTCAGGAAAAGAGCGCCGACAACTCATTTACCCACTTATACTATAAAATAAAAAATATACCAAATTCCACTTAATGATATTTTTTGTATGTTACATAAAATGTTCTCGTGTATTGTTGAAGTTGTTTAGCTTGCTCGTAAACGGAAAGGGTCAAATTATCTGAAAACAGCCTCGAGATATTTATCAAGGTCAGTCCTACACAGCTTGATCCATACCTGAAAATTGTATAAACTCTTCAATTTACTAATGAAAATTAAGTATATCTTTAAAATTTGGATTAAATATAAAATATTTTTTTGTAATTATCATAAATACCTGTTGGTTAAATTTTTTAATGGAAATTTAATAGCTCTAGCAACAAAGTTGCACGTGTTTTGATTAGAGATGACCAACTCTTAATGTAAAGATATATGATGCCAAATAATAAGCTATTTAGGCCATTGATAGCCCTGGAGTCAGGCTCTTGTGTCAGGGTCTAAGGACTGTCCCCTCGAAGATGCTGCTGATTTGCCACGGCGGAGGGAGCCTTTGTGATTCCCAAGGCTATGCCGGATAGGGCTACCTATACCGGACAGGCTTGAGGCGATAGGCCAGACTAAAAGCAGCTTAGTTGAGGCGATCTACACTCGTCCTCTGAATCAGTAGACGGTGGCGTAGATTGAGTGCGCTTCTTTGGAGTACTGGGGCCTAGGGTTAGGATCCCATTGCACGGTTCCGACACGTAATAGGGACCTATTATTATTATACTATTTTTTCTGCAAGGCCGGCAACGCATCTGGGAGACCTCTGGTGTTGCAAATGAATGTGGCCGTTGGAGATCACTTATGACCGTGTGACCTGGCTTCCAGTTTGCCCTCTAAGTTGCAAAAAATATAAAAGACAGAGTAGGTATTTTTTGTTTAACCTTTAAGTACCGACGTGCTAATTTAGTTACATAGTTACCGACGTGAGGTCTGCCAGACCACCATAGCTTTACTTACAAAATCTTTTATATCTCTTGA
Organism: Calycopis cecrops; assembly: GCA_001625245.1. Lineage (NCBI taxonomy): Eukaryota > Metazoa > Arthropoda > Insecta > Lepidoptera > Lycaenidae > Calycopis > Calycopis cecrops. The sequence continues at coordinate 134,454 of LUGF01028581.1, read as the reverse complement.
TAATCTTTTACAAATTACAAAAAATGTTTCTAAGTATTTATAATATATCTAGATAAGGTATCAGTAAAAATAAATATAGACTTTCTTAACAACATTATTTATGAACACAGGCTACTTTTACCATGGGAAATGCTTCATTCCCATGGAAAAACGGGTAATGGGACAAGGTTTAACAGTTCCGCATCTGAACGTTGCACGTTACCATGGTAACAAATTCTGCAATCATGACGGCACAACTCTGTCGGGTTAGCCAGTATTAAAATAAACATAAGCGATCGTAATGTAAAATATTATTAAATGATTTACAGGTACCCGTTTTCGCTAGACTTGGGATTTAATTATTCGCCCGCCTCTAAGTTAACCTTTCTTGTGACAAGCATGTAATCAAAATTTAATTTGGATTGTTTTGGAGGTAAATGTCATCTTATATGTCTTTTTAATACTTACAAATAAACTGCTTATGAAATATAATATTTTAGTCTGTATTTACTCATAGACAGACAAGTTTAATATATTGAAGAAGATGAGATTTCCTGAGAGAAAACATTTTAATTTACTGTAGACTGTGACAACAAATTTTGTTGATAGATGCTTTGTCGTTGTGTCCGATTCTTCCAACCAGGCCTTTTAAAATAGATCAAAACACTAAGGCATAGCAGATACACGCCTGTGATGAGTAGAGAGGGAGAGAGGTCTTGTCCTGCCAAAACTGTGAGCGCGTGAAGTATCTTAATAACCTACAATATTACAGTACATACAGTTTTTGATGCTTCCTCTGTTGATTCTGTCTGATTTAGCTCAAGCATTAGTGCTCAGCTCAGCTCAACTTCCAAAAATAAAATGAAGGTAAAAATAATAAATTGAAATAATAAAACACGTTTGAGACTATTAAGATTAGCCTCAGCTATAATTGTCGCTGGCAGCATAGAAAATAGTCGGTTAAATACATTTTGTAAGTACCATTTACAGTTCCTAAACCAGACAGTACTTTTGATAAACTAATTCTGTTACTTTACCGAAAAAATTATTTCCTCATTATTAAATAGATTAAGTATTCAGATCTTTTTTCCATCTGATTTTGAAATTAATTAGAGACAAGAGAATCCATAAATTATATATATAAAGGGTAAATTATATATATTTTGGTAAGAGGTAGTGCCACACTGCATGCTTGCATGCAGTCGAATTGTGCCGGCACGACCGGGGAGGTACCTCTCGCTTACACGAGACTGTCGTAAAGTGACAGCTGTGCTGTCGCGTTTCGTACGGTGTGTAAGTAACCGGTGGCCCATGGGGGTGGGAGGAGAAAGGAAGGCAGCGCATCTGTATAGCCTCTATGCGGATGTTTGTGGGCGTCGGTAGTCATGAAAATGGCTCCGGCTGCTCGTTTGCAATCCTATATCATAAAAAAAGGGTTTGACTACGATATATTAATTAAATTAATTGTACACTTGTTACTCACTCTTTTGTTGGACACAAACACCATAGATTTCGGAGAGCCCTTATGCACCCTTCAAAATATAATGATTTCATCATCGTCGTCATCATCATTACCAGCCTATTGCAGTTCACTGTTGGACATAGGCCTCTGCCATAGCACGCCACTGGCCTCGATCGTCGACTAACCTTTTCCACTTCCTGCCAATGATTTATGGCCACGTAAATAGTTTGTTCTTTTTTATATACATGATTTACTTTTATTATTGATTATTATTATTACTATTAACATAGTTTTAGTGCACTTTACACCGACAATCTCAATACAAAATCCATCCAAGTAAGCGTTGGTCTATGCTACAACTAATAAATAATGTGTTTAATTCTGAATATGTTCAGTGCTTTTTAGCGTAAATCGGAAAGTCCTCAACTCAACTTTTGAAATTCTTAACTCCAACGTTCGCGAATTGTTATATTCTATTCAATTAAAATACAATGTTTTTTGCTCTCCACGATACTCAATAGGTAATATGACTTTTTCTGTTTTATTTATGCAATTTTTTTGTGTTATCGTCAATGAAAGTACAATCACGTACATAAACTCTAAAGTATATTTCAGTACTTACAATTACTAGTGCTGTAAAGAAACAAATACACTAACCATGAAATACATAGTAACGTCATTTAGATGTATTGTATTAGATTATTTTACGTAGCACATTCTTGGCACATAGACAAGAACAA
>LUGF01028581.1:114700-130650 GCA_001625245.1 Calycopis cecrops | reverse complement strand
ATCGACAAAGCTGCACAGGTCTGTACCGGTAATATTGCAATGTTATCGATAACATGGCAATATTACTTGTACGATAACATTGCAATGTTATTGATAACATTGTAATATTGCCGGTAACCTACTCGTACAGGTTTTTTCGGTACCAGTAACCTGATTCTCTTTGTAAGCACCCTTACACAGTATATTAGATTGTAAGAGGTGATTCCATGCTGTAACGCAGCTGGTTTATGTCGGCTGAACCAATATCTCGCACTGACAAGATAGCGCCTCAAAGTGACAGCAAAACACACAAGACAGCCAAATTGTATTAGAATCGTAGAATAGTCTAGAAAAAATACCGGCGTAAAACGTGCGAATAATGGAATCCTTGACGGTGAGCTGAAAAAAGGATAACTGTATATGTATCTAATCTCTGGTCATGACGTGTATGGTAATAATAATAACTTTATTTCATGTATAATGCAACCATCAAAATAAACTGTTATGTTCTTATTATTCATGAGCGTTGGAAGTCACTTATAAGAGACTGATTGTTTACTTTCTTGCTATAAATAGTAATGCAACATGTTATCATAATGAGCAGTACCTAACTGAAAATCAGTGATCTTGCTTGAAAGATCATTTGCCTTGCCACAGCACGTACATAATTAATTTTTAATACCGGCATAGGTTTCCAATTTATGTCACTAGAAAAAATGATTATTTGAAAGGACATCTTTACATCTTCTTTTCACTGAGAACAGACTGTTTTTTTTTCCATGTATCACTAATTATAGTTGTTAATATATTTTAGAATATGGAAATAGCAGTTTCGGTTGTAATACTTTTTTCTAATTGTAGTAATGATTTTAAAACATTTATTTTTGTATTATACTTTTTAGTTTATTTTAGTATTTATATGCATGGCGTGCTTGTTAAAAAAAGGGGATTTATTCAGGTCTCTGTGCCACAGCAAATAATTCTTATTTAATATTACCCAAGCATTTTAATTTGTAATAGGGAAATTGCGAAAAACTGACGCCAGAGGTAAAATAACTCTGAACGCACTTTATTTTGTACCTTATAATCAACCGAGTATCATACATGTCATCATGTAACAATAGCGTAACATATCGAAGCCGTTCAGGCTGTTAGGAACATTACAAACTTTACAAACATAATTACACAAATACTCTTGGAAAACATTAAACTCCTTATGACGCAGGCGGGTAAAAAGATTGAGCCTTATTACCCGCTGTGATGGGAATGAGTAATGGCTAGGCCCTAGGGACATAGGTAGGGCTGAGTACGGAATGATATAAGTGAACGTGACACGCCAATAACAGTGATCGGATCGAGAAAGAAGATATCGAATCAAATATTACAGAAGGGTCTCTGTCACGTATTGGATTTATAGTATCAAAGCTGGCAACGCAAATACCTGGAATAACATGAAAATCGCCTTGATCCGGTCGTTATTATGGCTCACTATCGTCCTCATAATTATTTATTTTATTTTATTTCGTTCTGTAATTTCATAAAATTTTATGAAACCAGTTAAAATTTAGGGCAAGTATAAAGGTGGGTTTATCGCAAGATTTTTTTTCCGCTAATGCAATTTTTAAGTAAAAATAATAGCGGATATAATGGTAATCACATTAATGAAACTTAAATCTATTGTTGGGCATCTGGGGCAGCTTTTATTGGAGGGTCCCAGATCTGCAAGCAACAGGAGCCCTCCAGCGACAGGCTGACGTCGGAGAGGCTAGACTTCTCCTCCTTGGGCTGCCTTTGAACAGTCCCTACGACGAAGTGGAACCGTGCAATGGGGTCCGGTTCCCATCCTGACCCTTGGCCCCAGTACTCCAAAGGAGCACGCTCCCCTGTCCGTGCCACGCCACCATGGCCACATGGTCTGAAATTAGATCCGCCAGTTGTTCTGTCCTCACCGCCATCTGCTCTCTGTCGGACTCAGAGGGACGGGTGGATGACCCTCCAGCAATGCTGCTCTTCGTCTGGTCTCTCGCCCCTTGCATTGCACTGCCTCGTAGATCTAAGCCCTTTGAAAGTTTTTCCCAGAAAAATGGGATGTATAGTTAGTAATAAGGGAGACCAAAAGCTATAATACTTAGCCTTTTATAACCTTTTTATATTATAATAAAAGTGTAATTAGCTTTGTTCATTTTTATGGAAGCAATCAATTTTTGTATGCGGCGACCCCACAGTAAAACTGTCGTTGAAGGACTCGCGCTCGCCGAATACAAATGCGGGGTTGATAACGTCGATGTAAAATATTATGGTGCCAGCGTCTGACCCGAGCTGAAAGTTTCAATGGCGCTTTAGTACTTTTTTGCAATGTCGGTGCATCATCACCCTCCTGAGGTTAGGCAGTAATTATATTGTATTCCAGATTGTGATTTCAGCCAAATACTATCGTAGCTTTTTAACGAAAGATTGGTAGATATACTTACAAGACTTCGCATTATACTAGCTAGCTATGAATACTACTAGCGTGAAGTTAGGGCTAATTTGGAGGATTCTATAAGACATTTTAATACTTGAGATCGATTCTCGATGACTTTGAGTATCCTCCTTGTCACAAATTACAAGAAGCATCTGCATAAAATTATTATTTACGTATTAAAATTACATTATGCGGATTATGGGCGTTGACAACAAACGGCTCTCAATGCTAATGTAACCCATTGCGTTGCCTCGTTTTACCTTATCCCCCAATGGGCCTGCGGCACACAAAACAACACAAACCGCGACTGCATAGCCACGCTTCTGAGACTGTAGGTATCTTGTGAGGTGTACGTCGTGCTGGCCCAATTCGGCAGTACTTCTTTCGTCATGTTGGCTTGATTCATAAAGTATCTAAAGATGTAATGTTTGTTAATGTTATATTTTATTGTTATATGTAAGCTTGCATTAATGTTAATAAAAAAAATATAATATAAAAGTGTAATTTTGAAGTTGAATGAAAAGCTTTTAAAATTTTCCGGTTAATTTCTGAGCCGAGCGAGTAGAGCGTACGCGCCACTGAACCGTGTTATGTGATAAAATGAACTAAATATTAAGTGAAAAGAAGGATTGATATTTATTTGCAAAATCTGTATAAACCTTTAAAAAATTGACGTGAAGGGTTTACAAAATCACTAGGTACTTACTAGGCTACACATACTCCACGTAAACAGAAGTTTCGTTAATGCTTTGCATTTCTATACCCCATCCGAAATCCGGCTAATGAAACTCTCACAACCTGAGAAAAAGAAACGAGAGCATAGAAATAACTACACGCTGGTATTGTGTAAATGACTGGCATACCAACAACATACGTATAGACATCTGGTTGCTATAAATTAAGGAAAAAAAAATCACGGGAATGGAAAGAATGAATAAAAGACTATTGAGTTCTACTACATATATTTTGAATTATTATTTAATGAAGGCCTCGCCCCAGTTTCGGGTCCCCTCTCATACATCTGCACAAAATAACAACATTAGGGCTATCATTTGTACTAAGGTAAAAAAATATTAGAAATGATTGATTTGATGATGATTGATATATAAGAAATGATTGATTAATCAAACAAAGTATAAGATTTATGTAGAATGTTAATACAGACACAAGAAATCTATGACTGGTTCCCGTATTTTCAAATTGACAATCTTATTCAAATTTTCACCAATTCGCATCATTCTTTGTTTCGAATCATAAATAATCAATGTGTATTTTTCTCCTGCGTGCAAGTATACCTACTATAAATTTAATAGCTAAAATTTAAATACGATAAACTCATAATAAAATGATATATAAATTAATTTTATATATCAATTGATAATTACTAATAGACCCTACAATTTATTACCTTTATAATATTAATCTTATTTATTTTAACTTGTGTAGATGATATTGGATAAAACTTGAAAAATGCCTATCAGTGTTGTCTTCTAAGGTTTGAGGAACTAGCATTGTGATCAAATTAAAGGGGTGATTGTTGTTGAAATTGTACAAATCTGTTAATAGATAGCTCACTATTGTTTCGTTTGTCAAGATATTAATACCTATATTTTTCACAATGGCTTCACCTGTGCTTTTTAATTTTCAACTATTTTTAAATATAATTTTTGTTATTGGTCTAAAGTGTATGTTACCTAGATTGCTAAAAATATATAATATCGACAGACCTAGGAGTAAATCCCTGTGTAGTAACTTGATATTCCTACAACGCTGCAGTCGGGTCAACGCAGTGACGAGTGCAGTAGTACTGACCCACCCGCTGGAAATTTGTGGCGCCTTTGTTATAATAATAATAAAAATAATATCTGTGGACTTGCCACACTACTTTAGTCTAGCCCCGTAGTAAGTACCGTAAGAACTTGGGATACGGGTACTAGACAACCCGCCTGATCGAATCCGCGACCTCTCGCGCATTATGCTCTGCTTATCCGAGCCCTGTACCACTGCGCCAGCCTGGTTGTTATCATTCACAAGTCTTTTGTGTTCCGTGAGGCTTATGAGAGATATCTCAAGTATGATCAACCACCACGTAGGTATTCCTTATTTAAACAAAATATATTTTGACTTGTACACAGCGCTGGCTATTTACACTTTTATTTTATTTATTGCTACACTCCAAGATTATTTATTGATATATTTATACGTTTGCACATTTAGTTATATTGATATAATTCTTGTACCACAGAAGTTATGTTTTCAAATGGAATGTCAATGAAATAAAAACGGAGTAGAAAATAAAATTTAATAATTATTAGTACTTATGTAAAACAATAATAACAATAATATACTTCAATACATTATGTGCTTAACCACATTATGACAAATAAGTAAGTCTTAAATAAAATTGAGAAATTTAAAAGAGTCACGCTATAAAATTGAATGAATAGAAGAACAAAGCTAAGAAAGTTTTAGGGGTCTAGAAAATAGCAATACTGCCGAAAATCCTATGATTTGACTACAAGGGTGCTCGAAGTACTTTGCCAATATCGGCGGATGATATTGGAAAACTGTACAAATAAGATCAGAGTGAATTGTGGCGTAAAAATGTTCAATAAAATAGAGATTATACTCATAAGAGTTGGTACATTATATAAATTTGGCTATCTTGATAAGTGTGTTGACGCGTTTCTTGCCGTAAATTTCTGGTGGCCTAATAGAAGAGGAGGTAGGGAGAGCAACACATAATATTTATGCGAATCTCTATGGGTTTTTTAAATCGAGAAAAGCTACTGTTCTCTTGCCGTATAGTGTAAAAAATAGTAAGTAGTATTTGTCCCTTTCTATAATCCATTTGACAAATTTAGACAGGAGATAATAACATAAAAGAATATTAGATAGGCAGAGAGTACAGTGTGCCATATATCACGATACCTTATACCTTACACACTTACCTTGATCAGTTCACATTTGCTTTACTTTACTTCAAAATAAGCATGCTCCTCTTACATATAATACTAGGGTAAAGTTAGAGCTGTTGTTTTTTATATACAACATGAAATCGATTCTAACTAGCCTTCTTCACACTGCCCAATGTAGAGAACAGTACCCGGTCGTGCCGATCCAATTCGGTTACTTTTATTCCGTAGTGCGAGCTTGTTTCGCGTGGAAGTATTGTGTATTTTCTTAAAGTTTTTGCACCGATGCTAATAAAAGAAACAATATGAAAAGCATTATTTCGCATTACTTCCAAGTAGAATGAAAATCGTCATATTTTCCGGTTAATTTGTAAAAATGTTAGCCGAGCGCCGCTGAATCATGTAACAACGTAATAGGTAAAAAGAAAGGAGAAATTTATTTATTTGAAAAATCGGAATAAAACTTTAAAAATCTGTCTTGACGGATTTAAAAAAAATACTACACAGGCTACCAATATACATACTTTTTAACGTGCTTTAATAAAATATATATTTGTACAAATCATTTAAATACATACATTTTATTTACTAGCTGGTGCCCGCAACTTCGTTCGCGTTACGTATTTTTAATATTATAATTCTTTTAAATTTTTAATTCGTCTGTTAAAGTATAATATTACTGAACTAGCTTCCGCCCGCGACTCCGTCCGCGCGGATGTCGGTCTTCGCGTGGATGGATTTTTTTTCTACGTATTTTTCCAGGATAAAAAGTCCCATTTTATGCCCAGGATAATAAGGCATAATTATACCAAGTTTCATCGAAATCGAACCGTTAGTTTTCACGTGATGCCTGAACATACAGACAGACAGATAGACAGACAAAAATTTTTTTAATCGCATATTTGGGTTCGGTATCGATCTAGTAACACCCCCTGCTATTTATTTTTTCAATATTTTCAATGTACATAATTGACCCTTCTACAGATTTATTATATTGTATAGATAGGTTTTATTTTTTTTCTACGTATTTTTCCAGGATAAAAAGTATCCCATTTTATGCCCAGGATAATAAGGTATAATTATACCAAGTTTCATCGAAATCGAACTGTTAGATTTCACGGGATGCCTGAACATACAGACAGACAGACAGACAGACAGACAGACAGACAGACAGACAAAAATTTTTTTAATCGCATATTTGGGTTTGGTATCAATACAGTAACACCCACTGCTATTTATTTTTTCAATATTTTCAATGTACAGAATTGACCCTTCTACAGATTTATTATATGTATAGATTTCCCGTTCAAGATGATGACCAGGTTTAGTATCTATACACCACAAAGAGTGTCATTCGAATACGTCCAGTAGTTTTAGAGATTAGCCTGACTAAAAACAGACAAATGGACAAACAGACAAACACACAAATTAAAAAAACATTGAAAAGTATTCTAATACTATTTTAACATCGCCCCCAATTAGTTTTTTGTAAATATATTTAATGTACAGACGCATGGATTTTACTGATTTTTTATATGTGTAGATATGATCGTAATGTCACTTCCATTAAAATAACCAGTATGAATGCTAGTAATATCGTTCAATGGTATGAATCTAATTATACATCCATAATACATCTTTTAGCAATTTTCAGTAGATAATTAAAATAGCTACAAGATAGCACGTATTCCATTTCCACGAAATAAAAAATATACCCACAGTCCATAATAATTATAATAATCATACCAAAAACTTAATCAAAGTATTATAATCCCACTAACTGATATAGTAAATGTAAAAGTTTTTATGTACGTTTTTTAATTTTTGTTACTGAACGAATTACGATATAAATCGGCATATAATATATTGTAAATTTCAATCTGGAATAACATAGAATTGCTATGTATACCAAAAAATATGAAAGAGTGCATTGAGATTGATTTTACGCGGGGAAAAATTTGCATAGATATTTTATGGAGAAAGTTTATATGTATGTAATAATTATGTTTATTGTTCTTTCATGTAAATGCATTTTTGCAATTTAAAATGCAAATTAACGGATTTTATCGCGGTTTATTTAAGTATTTTATAAACGGATATGTATTCAATTTGACAGACATATAAGTAGATAATAATTTGGAATAACACAAAATATTTTTTCATGAAAACAAATGTGTATCTTGGAAAAAAATAATTATTATTACACCATTTTGTAAGAGGTAGTGCCACACCGTATGCTTGCATGCAGCCGAATAGGGCCGGCACGATTGGGTAGGTACCTCTCGCTTACACGAGACTGGCGTAAAGTGACGCTATGCTGTCACGTTTATTACGGTGTGTAAGTGGCCGGTGGCCCATGGAGGTGGGAGGAGAAAGGAGGGAAGCGTATTTGTATAGCCTCTATGTGGATGTCTGTGGGGCGTAGATAGTCATGAAAATAGCTCCGACTGCTCGTTTGCCCCTCTATGTCATAAAAAAAACACCAAAGGGCGGCCGATCCGGAACTACTGGATACTCTACCTATCACTCGCTAACTGAAGCTGAAGAATGTGCAGATATCCTCTTTTCGTATTGACATCACTTGCCATCTAGATGATTCAATAGCTATAATAGCAATCCTTTTATGCAAAAAAAAGTAAAACCTGCAAAAACTATATAGGACGATGTAGCTATCCAAAACAACTTTATTAACAGGATACAAGCTGCTTTCACATGACATAAGCTGATTGAGTTCGGGTAACCGCAGCGCGGACAGCTTTTGATGTACCACCGCAGTAATGGTGTTATACGCTCGCCAGCGTAGGTACTCTTGTTATTCTGGGAAATATCTAAAGATGTATTCAAAGTTTTGATATTCTAAGATCTTTATACTCGTATTATGTTTGGCGGATGACATACGCGTCCGATTCTAAAGTTATGAACTACTAGCAGTGTCTTGCAGTTTCACCCGCATATTCCTCTCCTTTGTTCCGCAGCGTCATGTAAAGAGGGTACCTCTTTACTTTTAAATAGAAAGTGTAGGGCAACAAAACGCTACATACACATTACAAGCTACATCGTAATTAAAAAATTACAGTTTTGATTTTTCTACGTTTACTTAATTATAGTAACTAATTAGCTTTATAATCTTTCTTTTTACTTAGATTTCTTTAGAGGCCGATTTTGCGTACAATTTGACATGTTTTTCACAAGAGATCAATGTAATAAATATCACAAAGACACGAATCCCTAGCGTGACAGTACTCGTTTTACATGATTTGTAAATATCGGATTGTTTTTCTGGCGGGGCCCCGTATAAAAATGCTTTGTTGAAGTTTTTATTATTTCTCGCTTACGCACGTTGGCAGCTTCCGTGGCCAAGAAACAAAATCGCCAGAAAGGCAATTTTGTTTCTTGGCCTAATCGTTACTCGAAATAAAAAAAAAAACTTTTTGTACCAACAAGCAACTGGAGTTAAGTATTTCAGAAGGTACCTGATTCTGAAGTAGAAGGCGCGTAAGAAACAAAACCGTAAAGCGTTATTTTGATCGTGTTACTTATATTTTTTATGTCGCGGGCTATAAATATCGTTGCTTAGGTAGTATTCTCCAAAGCTGCGTGATGTATTTGATTAGAAATAAGGAGTAGATGTCTAAGTTCTAGTTCTAATCTTGGATTGTTTCCGAGCCTTGGGCGTTTAGTGAGGTGTCAAATTAATTGCTCTCCTTAGGCTAAGGATAATCCCCTGCTAGTGAACATTTAATTTGCTTATACGTAGGAGAGATACGTAAGCGCGTGAGCAACGACGTGGCTCACGCGCTTTCTGAAATTGCAAAACTTGGATTCCCGGGGTGACTTGTATTTGTATTCATGTTCTTGTTTTCCTAGACACTTTAATGTTAAGGAAAATGGTTTTCTCAACCTTATATTTAGCTTATATTTTTCATAGAATAGATACAAATACCTATTCTATGAAAAATACAATCAGTAATACTTAACCGAAGATTGTATCTATAACTATTATAATAATAAATATGTACCAAAGATTGACAAAATCCCCCGCCCCGAAGATGCTGCCATTTTGCCGTGGTGCGGAGGCTTGCATGCCCTGTGGTCCCTAAGGCTATGCCGAACAGGGCTATCCATACCGGAAGGACAGGCTTGAGGTGAGAGCCACTCTTCATAATCTCACCTATCTTCACTACGTGCCATTTTACTCAATAAATCCACGTGGAATTTGGATAGTCCTATACATTCTAACCCAAAAACTACTACAACAGCTTTTGTCACAGTTTATTAAGTTATTTAACAATTACTTTTTTTTATTACTACTTATAAGTAGTACAATTTAGTTATACTGTAACTCTCTCTACTCCTCTTTTGTCTCCTTCCATTCTCCCATACTCCTTCCATTTGTCCCCACGGTTGCTTTAAATTTGAATTGGCTGCTACAGTCAAAAATGGGAACGAGGTAGGATCTGTACCTATACAAATATCTTCATCACTTTTAGCACAGTCTAGTCTAATAGAGTAATTGCTGGGGTGGCCTCATTGGGTTGGTGTAGATTATTACCGATTACTTAGCTTTTTTTTTTCGTATGGACCTCTTACAGATGGCAACATGATTAAACACTCCCACAGTCTTTGTTCATTGGATTAGTGAAGACTTTTCTGTCTTCGGGCTTAGGTTACTTCTTCTACTTCCTCCCCACTCTTAGCGAATGGGACGGCTCGCGCGCGGTGCCGATAAATGGTTGGACCGGCTTTAGGATAAACGAACTCGTAGCATATTGGGCTGTCAAAAGGAGGCGGACCTCCCCTCCCTCAAAAAGAGGGGGGTTTCACTCGCACGGAAGTCGGCAAAATCAGCCGTAAACTGAATTGATTATTTTTGGAGTTTTCATTTATTAGCTTACGCAATTTACGTTGTCATGGTTTCCATGTAAAGTGTTACCTAAATATTTTTGCATGTTTCTACATAAATGTTTTTGTATATTAAATATGTAATAATATAATACGTAAATGTAGTAATATAAAGTTGTTTTGCATGTTTGGACATGAAGAACAGTTTAAAAAAAAAGTTTTAAATCTTGTTTCTTTATTTCAGGTAAGTTGTAATCACACCATTTGCCGTTTGCAGGAATCACCATTTAAGTGGTATAGTATATATACGTGATTAAAGTTTCTTTATAGTGTAAGTAAGGCAGAAATAATCTGTCGGAACTTTTCATTACTACTGATCGGCTTGCGACACCTTCTACTGCCCATAGAACTCACGTACCGCGCTTTTGATCGGTAGCATGTGACCGACGACCGAACCCCGGTAGTACAGAGCCAATTCGTGCGTGACATTTCCCCTCTATGTATCTTCTTTTTAACTCTTAGAAAAATAATACGATACCGTGGAAGATATAAAATCTTTCCTCTTTCTCTTTCCTCTCTGCTTTGATATTCGGAATTGGTGATAACTAATGCAAACGTAACTGATTCTTTACAATATTTTAGTTTATTCCAAACACATCATAAGAACGGTTTACTCAACAAATTTAACTTCCCTATAATGTAAATTTCATAAGGCGAAACGTATGAAGTTGTCCAGGTAAATTAATCTAATAATATGGAAGTATTTTCTTATCTTCATTTACTCTGAGATATATTAGACATTTAAAATTTGACATGAATTACCGCGAGTTTAACGAGGTTTAGCAAGTCGCATAATATAATACCACCGTAAAGCTAAAGTCATGCTGTCGTATTTCGTGCTGCGTGTGAGTTTCCGTTTGCCTATGGAGGGGGAAGGAAGTCAATTGCATACCAAGAGGTAGTACTGCTGTATTGCAGCTAAATTGGGCCGGCACGACTGCGGAGGTACTCTCTCTCTCTGTAGTGTTATCTGTACTGGTACGTTTCTTGGGTTGTACGAGTTTCCGGTAGCTTACGGAGGGGGAGAGGGTGGGAGAAGGAGGGCAACGCATATGTATAGACTTTAGGAAGATGTCCATAGGCGTAGTCGGTAGCCGTCAAAAAATCCGACTACTCAATTGCCCCATTTTCTATATTGCAAAGAGGATGTAATATATTCTCTCTGCTATATTGAAAAATCACTGTGCTCATGTTTATGAGCGTCAGTTACATTTTGTGACTGTTCGTTTACCATTCTATATAAAACAAAATACGAATAAACAGAAAACAAAGAACGATCGAAACATACATATTATAAAGTAGTACCTGAAAGATGGTAAGGTAAGGCAATCACCACTGTTGGTACTATTCTATGACCAAGAGTCTCATACTCTCATGCAGTACATCAACATGAATACTGCGTTAATCCAGCTAAGACCCCAGTTCATTTGAATTATTCCTCGGTGATGATATGATGTATTATATCATTGCAGTGTCAATGAAGCCTATACTTGACTGAGTTGCACAAAGATTCTCATAACACTGATATATGTAGAGTCTGTGCGAAATTTCATTACTATCCTCGGAGTTTAGCCCGTATAAACTTCGCGGTACGTGATTCTTAGATATTAAGATAGGAGGCAAACTTGAAGACGCCTCAATTGACAATATTATGTGATAATAACGCACGAATTTTGTATAGGGGGGTTTTACTACCGCGAAATTCCAAAGTCCAGTACCGGATTTTCCTCGCTTTTATAGGGCGTGTATTTTTTGTGGCCCACCAAGATTTTTTGAACTTATACTGTAGATAATATATATAGAATAAGAAAACTTATTAATTTTTGAATAGCCGGTAGCGAATCTCAAATGATCGTATGTCTGTGGGCGACTATGATCACTTACCAGCACGTGAATAGGCTTTCAGTAAGACGTTCTTTTGGTAGAAAATAACAAAGCGACCTACGCTTTTGTTTAAAATGTTTTATTTTGAAAGTTGATATTTAGACAATAAACAAAATAAATTATTAAAATTTACTTAATTAACATAACAAGGTCCTCTGACATAATTTACATTTTATCTATTGGGTTTTGACGATTCTTATAGACCTAAAATACTTTCGGAGTGTTCAAATTTGATTGTCATGTTTTAATCCTATTAATATTATAAATGCCAAAGTTTCTATGTTTGTTTGTTTGTTTGTCTGTCACTCCTTCACGCAAAAACTGCTGAACCGATTTTTATGAAACTTGGCACACACATAGAGGTTAACTGGGATTAACACAAATAGTAGTTTTTATCCCGAAAAAATGTTCCTACGGGATGCCATGGGATGACTTTTCACGATATCGAAATTTACTCGGGTGAAACCGCGGAGCGCAGCTAGTTTTTATCATAGACTTAATATACTTTTTATTTAGTCTATGGTTTTTATATAAATCGAGCTTGTTGATAGTGAAACAATGGAATAAAATTCATGAGACAAAAAATCCGCAAATTTAGCACTGTATAATGAAAGTTTGGACAGTTTGCAGTTGGTAAGCCTTACAGCTTCCAAAAAACAATAAATTCTTTCCGTTTACAGTTTACAATAGGTATATCTTCGTATTAAAATCGAATATGTCTTAAGAAAATAGAAATCTTTTTATCTGTCAACGCTAGGCCATATGATATTGGCAAGTAAGGTCCAGAGAATTCATAAATCACGTAAAAAAGGTTCGAGTATGATATATGAATTGAATGGATTGTGCACAAAACCTGTCATTCACTCTCTGTTGCCTTAGTTACATCTCGAAATTATTAAATAATTATATATGGCAATTTGGTTGCTTTCCTTTTTTCTATTTAGAAGGTACTGCTGCACGCATGTAGCCGAATTGGACCGGCACGACCGGGGAGGTACCTCTCGCTTACATGAAACCGGCGTAAAGTGACAGCTATGCTGTTGAGTTTTGTGTTGTGTGTAAGTAGCCGGCGGCCCATGGATGTGGAAGGACGAAGGAGGGCAGCGTGTCAGTATAGCCTCTATGCGGATTTCTATGGGCGCCGGTAGTCATGAAAATGACTCCGACTGCTCGTTTGCCTACCTGTACCATAAAAAAAGAAGTCAAATATATGTATTAGTGACAAATATCTGTTGCTCTACTGAATTGTTCTTCCCTTAACTACTACGATCTATTAAATAATATAATTATTTTATGCTTAAAATATAATGATTTTATACCACGGCATTCAATAGGTGATATGATTTTTACTATTTTGTTTAGGTACTTACATTTTTGTGTTATCATTTAACGTGGATTCTACAAACACGTATATAAAGCCAGAAGTATATTTCAGTACTTACCATTACAAGTGCTATTAAGAAACAAACAAACACACTTACTATGGAATACATAGTAATGACATTAAGGCGTATTGTATTATGCCATTATGATATTAGATTATTTTACGTAGCCCATTCTTGGCATATTGACAAGGATACACATTCCTTGCACAGTTTGTGGTCTAAGAGCCTGTGACCGGTAAACATTCCTTGTTTTATAAAAAACTACGAGTTTCTTTGTGGTTGTAGAAACAGAAAAATAGTTACAAAATTCATTTGGCCGAGGTTGTTATTATCAGCGAGTTTGCCCTGTTGCTATCGTATATCGCCACAACGTCAAGCAAATCGTTAAAAAAATTAAAATCAAAGTTATTAAGACTCATAGAAATCCACTATAATTATATTTTCCTCTTTTTACGCTTACATAGCTGGCCCATTTGTGTCTAATATTAATATTTGTTATTAAACTGGTGATTTTTCATGCTATGTGTTATTTGTATGTAATATTATGTTAATGTAAAATAGTAAAATCAAAGAAAAAAGTTTTCGTGGACGATTACGAACGTGTATTTATGTTTTAAAGTAGCCATTTATAAATTTAAATTTTTTCTGTGTCATGTCATTTGTGTATGATATAATGTTGGTACGAACTTGACATCAAAAAATGGCTCAAGCGGAAGACCTGAGCTCAAAATTATTTTGCCATCAAATTCCGAGTTTGAGACCGATTTTGCAAGGCCCACCTATTATAATTTGTAATGTCTATAACATTTATTATATAATATGTAAATAATATGTATATAACATGTAAATAAATACTTTCTTTCTTCTTTCTTTTCCTCCTTCCCCTCCAATAGCCTCCCGGAAAAACACAAATACGAAATGCATAGCTCTCCAAACATTGCTTACACTTTGCTGTGGTATATTGTGAGCTAGAGCACTTTCGCTTGTGCCTGACCAATTCAGATGCAAAGAGGTATGTCGCATTTACTAAACTTTACAAAAAATCAATTTTGTACAAATAAAAAATTATCATATATTATATGTATATGAAATATTAACGCCATATTGAGTCTCGTCATGTGTTTGAACTCGACATTTTCTCATTTGAGACAAAAACAGATGAATTTGGTACGAATTCTATTCAAGTTTATTACAATAGCAATCTAACAAAAAAGTTCGTTTGGTGTTTAATTATTTCTCGAAAAAGCAACGATAAGACGAAATTCGCGAACTAATTCGTAAAATGGTTAGGAGATGGCAGAGATTCAAAGGCTATTTTAAATTTTAATGCCCAAAATAATTCATGTTTGCCATTAACATGAAATATTAGTTACTTTTCTATCTGGAAACAGTTTAAAGGCAATTCAAATACATCGTAAAATAATTATTTTCGTTCTAAACGAACGAAATATTAAATGATAACTTTTTTGTTCAAAAAAACGTTGTAAGTTACTCATGAGAGGGACTTATGTGGCCGAATCGTCAACCTGTTACTTTACACTACAATATTGTAGGTATATTGGAGATACCGACTGCGGCGCCCTATAGACACAAAAAAAATTGTCAAAATCGGTCTAGTCGTTTAGGAGGAGATCAATGACATACGCACACAAGAAATATACATATTATAAAGATTTACCGAGTATCATTCGCGATTCGATGCTGCATGCTTGCACGCACCTGAACGGGGCCGACAAGACCGGGGAGGTACATCTCGCTTACACGAGACCGGCGTAAAGTGACAGCTGTGCTGTCGAGTTTCATGCGGTGAGGTAAGTAGCCGGTGGCCCATAAATGTAGAAGGAGAAGCGTATGGGAAGCTCATCTGTAGAGCCTATATGCGGATGTCTATGGGAGTCGGTAGTCATGAAAATGGCTCCGCCAGGTCGTTTGCCCCCCTATACATACAACGAGAGCTTTTAGTCTCTAGCAAGGAATATAGAAATATACACACATACCTACACCTGAAATACGTTACTCTCTATGTGACGCAGTCGCATAAAAAGCTTGAAGCTTTCCGACGTGATGGAAATGAGTATTGGCGGTTACTTATATCATTCATACTCAGCCTTAACTATCTCCTTAAGGTGTATGGAATGATGTAAGGGAACACGACATATCAATGACAGTAATGGGATCGAGAATAAATATATTTAATCATATATTACTGAAGGGTCTCTGTCGTATGAGATTGGAAGAAATAGGCAATAAATGAGCAATTAGAGCTATTTGGTGACTACCAACCCCATTACAAACCACATTGTTAATGGTTGTGCAGAATCGTTGCACTTCCATGCCCTGTTCCTTTAATGGGGCCATTACCATTATCTCTTTTAAATGTGTCGTGTAAGAGACAACTCCTCGTTCGTGCCAGTCAGTTTT
>LUGF01028581.1:103300-113812 GCA_001625245.1 Calycopis cecrops | reverse complement strand
TGAATGCGCAGTTTCAGTGAACTTCTGAATTCACCAACACCCTGAAACAGTTCAACATTATTATTAATAATGCAATGTTTCTTATTATTAATTAATTGACAATCCTTCATCATATTAGCTAATATGTCTGATGCCTTACCACCGACGCGACTCGTGGCGTGGTTTCCAAATCGAACTTAATTCTGTCGTGGATGATGCAATACTCCTTTATGAGCGTTGCACCGGCTGCGCCATGTAATATACGAACGTCGTCGTATATATATTTTAAATGAAGCACGTTCCCTTTTAATACTTTATTAATATTATAAGAATGCACAATCTAGACTACTAAATAACTAAACAGTAGTCTATCTGTCACGCTTACAATATATTATGACAAGTGACAGTTATGTCAAGTTACGTTCCATTACAGTATTGCCATAGCATATGGCTGAAATCACTGTACGAACAATGACATAACATTATGGCCGACATCAAAGACGGTTCTTTTACGTTTGTTATGACTTTATTATTTACTAGCTGCGCCCGGCGATTTCACCCGCGTAAATTTCGATAGCGTGGAAAATAGAAAAACAAATGGCATCTCATAGGAACATTTTTTCGGAATAAAATCTATCCTATGTGTTAATCTAAGTTACCCTCTATGTGCGTGCCAAATTTCATGAAAATTGTTTCAGCAGTTTTGCGTGAAGGAATGAAGGAATAACAAACAAACAAATAAATTAACAAACAAACATACATACTTTCGCATTTATAATATTAGTAGGATATAAGACGATTAAAAACCTGTGTAGAATCGTTTACTTCAAAGTATTTTATTCAAAATCGAAAGTAACTTGATATTATTTATGTTTTATAAACACCCCACATCACAAAGATAAAACATTTCCTTCCACTCTGAATATTATCAGGTGAATTATTTGAGATTCTTGTCAAAACTCCTCCTTTAGTAAAATTATCTTATTAAAGTTGAAGAGCTCCTTAATGATTCAAAGAACAGCAACGTTTTATTAATTAGTCTCTAACGGTCAGAGATATAATCCTCAAACGAGGGTTGAGGGATCAGTATATTTTATTATCAGTCTGTAACGGTTAGTCTTATAATAACCCCCAAGCGATGATTGGACCAGCAGTATCTTTCATGATCTGTTTTTAATGGCTAAGAGGGAACAACTGTTAGGTATCTGCATAATAATAATTGTGCGGATGTTAGTGAGCGTCAGTAGTTTCCCTCCCAATGGGCCAGCGGGCACACGTCAGACCATGTGAAACGCGACTGCATAGCCTTCGCTTCTAAGATAGTATCATATGAGCGAAGGGTCGTGCTGATCGAATTCGGATGGACTTCCTCTATAGAGTTGGCTTGATTCGTAAAGTAATGACGTAGTTTTTTTGAAAAAAGTGTGTGCTTTAGACCACACAGCTGAAGTAAGACTTAATTGTTGATTTTCATTACCGTAGTTACAATGTCATTATATCATAAGATATTTATTTTTTAAATACAAAAAAGTTTTACTTAAATCGAATTAAAATTAAAATTGATTGACAACTTCCATTGACCTCGCCCGATGTGTGATTTTTGTAACGATCTCGCCAGCTTACTCCATAAGTCAAACGCGTATATAGAAGTTTTACTTCAAAAATAAGAATATAAAGGTGTAATTTCGAAGTTGAATATAAATCGACGTATTTTTCCGTTAATTTATAAAAGTGCGCGCCGAGTGAGTAGTCCGTACGAGTCACTGAGCCGTGTAACATATTAATTGAAGAGAACGATTTATGTTTTTAATGATATAAATATAAATCGTTCTCTAATTTATAGTGACGACATAACAAATCACTACAAAGGCAACATATATTCATATATTTCAGCATGCTTCAGTTAAATATATTTTGTAGAAATCATTTACAAACAGTTAAAAATAACTGAATTACGGCACTTGTGTCAATGTAATTTTAACCTTTTTTCCACAGCCTGATTCAATACCTCCTTTGCCTCCTATGAAATAAAAAAAGTAGAAACCTGTGAAAACTATGTAGCTATGTTAAACAATCTCATTAATATGATCACATACAAGATGCTTTCTCGTCATGATAGAAACAGATTAATTTCGGGTGAGCGTATCGGTCAGCTCTTAACGTACCATCGATCGCACTAATTGTGTTAGGTGCATGCTCTCCAGTGCGCTATCTCTTGTGACTATACCTAAAGGTGTATCTAATATTTAAATATTTTAAAATGTCACTCGTTATTTATATTATCTTCGTTTAATTAACATTGCAAATGCAATTGTAGGTATCAGCTAGTTAAATCAAAGATGTATCTAAATGTTGTCAAAATAAACCCACATTTACCTCTTATACTTTTGGTAAACATGATTGTAGACTAATATAAACTGCTAAATGCCTGGAGCATTTAGCACACACTAAAAGGTTCTTAGCGTAAGTGGTGCATCAGAACGTTGGCTATGATTTGCTCGATAAAATACGGCCTAAGTAACACATGTTTGCTATTCGTGTTTTGTGTCTGGATTGTACATGGAACAAAGGAATGAATGAAATGTTTTTATTTAAAATAGAATTATAAAAATTATTATTTTTGAATCATGCGGGTCTCATGAATTGAATTATCTAAAAATATACAGTTATTATTGTATATAAATAGTCATGGAAGAATGTACTATTCCCAAGGTGTGGTGTGATTTTATGTCAAATACATAAAATCTATTACTTACTAATTAATATCCTTTACCACACAAATTTTCTTTGCAAACTTTTTAAAATTTATTAATTGAAAGTTTTTGGAAGCTTTCTGGGATCATATTGTAAAGGATTATTTCTAGTTTTATTATACTTTTCGTACGGTATTGAAGCCACTAATATTTTTATGAACTCACTAATATTATACAAAACAAGATTTAAAATATTTTTTTGCTTGTTTGAATTTGTTTACAATTTGTTATCAACTGACTTGACAATTGTTTACACTTATTGTTGTGTTTAACTTATTGAATTGTTGGTTTTCAATTCTGACACTGTCGGTTTGGTTCAGTGGTAAGTATAATAATCAGCCGTAGATTCCAAGGTGTCATTTTCGATTCTGGGGCTCGAATTTAGTTATTTTCTATTTCTACACAACCAGCATGACTTTGGAAATAGGTACGCAAGTTGTCCTGGATTGTACGTTAAGGCGTAGATTCTGCACCTGGATACTTCAGACTTAAGGGTGGTATGGTCTTAAGGGTACTATTACCCCACCTTACTATGACCCCTCATACCCCTATCCTTAATAAAAGCCTATCATACAAATATACTTATGTAATTTCCTTCGGAAATGTTTAAGTTATGACAAATACTCTCTTAATTTCTATTTTGTACAAGCCTAAGAAACTGCTACCTAGTGTTCAATTCTAGGCCACCACATGTGGGAATAATAAAATAAAACTAATTTGGTTTACATGGGTGCCCATTCGATATTTTCTAATCAAGTAAAACGATCACCGTCACTCCAGTTTTTATGTTGATATATGCAAAAATGTCATTACAAAAAATCGTCCTATTAAAAGTAAACGTGAAAAATTCAAACCTGAGAGTTAAATTACAACACAGTGTGTAATGTGGGTGCACAGTTTTTTCGTCCACCATTTTCTATTTAATTTCACTATTTGTCAGCCGATCACTCTATTCAAATGGGGTATTTCATACAGTCTTGGAGGATAGAATTGGCTCGAAATTCACACAAGTTTCTCGTGGATTAATGAGTCATTTGTTTCTTAAATACATTTCATTAAAATTACATACATTTAAGAAACAAATGAATCCACGCCATTTGAGACCTTGGATTTTAGTTTATATTATGTTGCTTCTCCAGTATACTGTTCTGATGGAAGTCTGGGTAAATAAATTATGATATTAACTTTATATACGACTAGTATATGTCCCATAGTTTCACTACCGTACCTACTTAACTCTAACACATTTTCAACGCTTATCTGAGGATATTTATCAGTGCAATCAGTCTAGTAGTTTGGCTGTGCACCGATCGTTTAGTTATTTTCAGAAAAATTACATTAGTTAGTATAGGATAGCAGCTACGTAAAAATAAAGTCGCAAAAATTTGAAGCCACGGATTTGGCCCCGTCAAGACCACCCATGCGAAGTGTCAGAGTGCTATCTACCTTTTCTCGAAACGTTTCACAAAATTTTGGGACCCTCATTACTTCGGTCCTGATAATACCTACTAGGATAGCCAAATTTTCCGTTTCATTGCTCAAGGGACAATGGTTTATAGAAAAAGCGCTATCACGAGATACATAATAAAAATTACTTCTCAGCAACAAAACGGCCAAGCCACATATTTAAACTAGTGACGAGTTAAGATGATGAGAGATATTAGAGTTAGGGCAAATATAGTAAGGGCAGAGTAACGCTGTAAAAAATGTGTGTGCTTTAGACCCCACAATTGAAGTAAAACTTAATTATTGATTTAATATACAAATTCATTACCGTAGTTATAATGACATAACATGTCACATGATGTTTATTTTTTAAATACAAAAATGTTTCACTTAGATCGAATTTCAATCTACGGGCGATTCCTATAGGACGTAGAAAAATGTAATTTATAGCATTGAACTTAATACTTTACTGTACATTTTTTGAAATAATTAACTGTAAATCATTTGAACAGTTCTTTTTTAACTGAATTGACGTTGATCACACATTTTTGTAATGCTCTTGTCAGCTTACTCCTCAAGCTCCCAAAGTCAAGCGCGCGTATAGAAGTTTTATTTTAAAAATGATCAAGAGTTATGAGCGAGTGAGCTTACTAGATATTATAACTTTTTATTGTTCAAGTCGGGTGTACTCGTTGTTGGCTAGATTTTACATAAAAAAATGTTGGTGGGATGCACATAGCATTACGAGTATTTAAAATGAAATGCCTTTATCTCGTCTGTCATGTATGTTAGTAATAGTATCGTTTTCATATTGTAACTAATATCAATCAAACTAATATCTACAAATAATAATCTATCCATCATAAGCATCCGACTGCTACCCAAGAACCTCCACAATAATGGAGGTTACGCAAATGCGTTGCATTATATACCTCATCTTTTCCTTAGGCTATCAGAACTGACAAGCTAAGAGAAAAAGAATAGAAATTACTACACACCGGTATCTGAACGACATCTATCACCAGGTCTTACGGCCCAATTTGATTGCAATGTAGTAATGACGTAATCTTTTCGAGGATCTTGTAAAGATATAACAATGAGAGATTCCACGGACATGCGTATAGAAAGCTGGATACTATATATTAATGAAAAAAGAAATACGCGAAAGGAATGAATGAATAAAAGACTAACGAGTTCTACTAGATTCTGAATTATTATTTAATGAAAGTCTCGCCCCAGTTTCGGATCCCATCGCATACATCGTCATTGGCACAAAGTAGTATCATTAGGGTTGTCATTTAAGCTAAGACGAAAAAGATAACATATTCTTGGTAGACTAGGAGTCGGAAATAGAAATAAAAACCATGGTGAGCTTGATATCATTTACTTTACCGGTTATTCGGAAAACTATAGCTCTCTGATTGAGGAAAAGAATAACCAAGAAACCTCAATATTAGATAATAATGATTAAAGTAAGGATTAACATCATTTCTACAGCACTTTTACTAATACGCAAATGTGCAATATTTGCATGAACTAGTCGTTAATACTTTCGCACTTAATAAAATGAACAAACTTATGATACAGCGGGAATACCTTCCAGGTTAACGATTAGAATGTAAATCATCCCAACACTGGGCGAACATTACCTTTAGTGGCGTAATTTGTCGACCACTCAACTCTCAACACTCACGACAAGTCACTACATGCAATTTAGTTAACGTCATTGACTAATGGTGCCAGGGTACAGATTTTTATCCTAACAATATTATTATGTTTAACTGGTATGTTTATTTGATAAAAAAAATTACGGATCCAGTTCAACAATCAATTTTATAGGTAAAACTTAAATCGTTAGTTCATAATAAAATAATAATATATAATTAATTATACTAGTTCTTTATATTTAAGTTGAAAATTACTAATAGGCAATACAATTTATTGACTATAATATAATTTAAATCTCGTTTATTTTGTGTTATATAACCTGAAAAATGTACTAAAAAGTATAAGGGACTTATATTTTGATCCATTTGAATATAATTTTAAATTAAACATTCTAATTTTAACAAAATTTAAAATAAAGCAGAAATTATGTATATACCTAATCTCCTTAGATTATGACAACACTAAATCATTAATTGACAGTAAAGCTTATGCATATAAATTTTACATTAATATATTAATATGTTGTATATTTACAGAACACACACGCACATTTTCATTCACACACAAACTCACACATGCATGAACCCACTCAGAAACTTTCTTAATTTTAACTATTAGGAACATTTTGTCTTATGTAAACCGCTTTTTGAATTGGTTTGCAATAATGCAGCCCCTTACCTGATTTACTTTTGTGTTTGCTCCTTTAATATATTATTTATAATTTCAACAATAACAAGCTGATATAAAATATCAGGGTTCGGTAGGCCTGGACGCTGGAACCGAAGATTCCCAATCCAGTATGGCCTCCAGTCCACAATTATTTCTGTTCTTTTGTGGACCTGTAATTTGTGGAAGAAAAATAAATAAATTTATTTCTTATTATTGTATGTTGCATTTTACAACTATGTTAATAGATAGATCGCTTATATTTTTTTATATTTATACGTGACAACCCTAGCCGTAATTCCCGGTGAAGTAACTCTTGATATTTCTACTACGCTGAACTCAGCTCCATGTGGCGACGAGTGCATTCATAAAACAACTTTGTGGCGCTTTTGTTATCTGTCACAAGTATTATATTATGTTCTGTGGGGATTATGAGATACTTAAATAACCACGGCATAAGTACTACTTGTTTTAACAAAAAATATAAATATTTTTACATTTTTACAGCGCTGGTTAGTTAGAATATTTTATATTTAATGCTACACTCAAGATTGCATTTATTTAAATATGTATTATTAGAATCCATGTGACATAGAAGTTAAGTTTTGAAATTGATGATCAGGATGAATTGAGGCATATAAACATTAAATTCAATATATATTATATTAGTTAGAGCTTTGTATATTATACGACATGCTCTTTGGTCGACGTAATAACTACGCTTTCGTGTTTCTTAAGTGTATTTAATATAAAGTGTGTATATTTCTTAAGTGTATTTAATATAAAATGTAGACGTAGACAAGCATACGTATTCATGCGAATGTCTATGGATGTCAGAAGTCGTGAAAAGCATCCAAATTTTTGGGTATTCCGTAAAAAAATAACTATATAGTACTAGTTATTTTTTTGTGTCGCTATCAATATTGATTTAATAAATATAGACACACATTTAGATATTAATGAGTTCGTTTCTATATTTTATAGCTATCACCAGCCTTGGAATTCTATTTCATGGCCTAATTGTTTTCTAAATTTAAAAGAAAATTGTTTGTCTCATCAAACAACTGGAGTTAACTACTTCTGAAGGTACATAATTCTGAAGTCGAAGGTTACGCAGAGTAATTGATACATTAAATATACATTAAAAAAAACGTTCTACAGCATTCAAAAATTGATAATCGATTTAGTTTACTTTGTCAGTTAACAACAATCGAATCTGACGATTAAATGTAACGATATTTCAGAATTTTATCATAAACACATTAATGCATATGAGCTGAAAACCGAATTGTTTCGTTTAAGCCAATATTTAAACAAATAGCAAACTACTTAACCTTAATGTGTAACACTTTATATTATGTATTATATTAATAATATATTTTATTAGCTGAGCTCCGGGGTTTCACCGGGGTTAAGTTTCGATCCTGAGGAAATATCGAGATGAAAAATAGATGTTGGCCGATTCTCAGACCTATCCAATATTCACATATTTACATTCGAACATCGATTCTGATTATGTCCCAGGCAGGAACAACAGGGTTTTTGTTACACACTGTTTATTATATTATGTTATACAAAAACATAGTAGTCATACAAAATAGACATTTAATTAGTCCAAAAATTATTGTTAAACAGGATATCAACATGACTATGAAAATTAATTTGATGATCAGGACTCTCTGTCGGTTTTCGTTAACAAAGCAAAGTTATCAAAGCAATTTCATTCTTGCCAAAGTTTCAGACGACAAACTTGAGGCGATCTCTTGATTCATGATAGTACTGCTAACTTATTTACTTCAAACCTTAATATAACTGCATAAGATCTGTTATTTAATACCTCAATTGCTGCTAATAAAACTGACATGAATGTAAGAATTCTACATTAGATATTCTGGAGACACATTCACTAACGTTTCTTAAATAGATTCTTTTAAAATGATTGACTACTTAGTTCATTTTCCGCAATTTTGTAACGACATAATTTTCATCAAATATCAAAAAAAAAACAATTATGGTTGTTAACCAAGGACATTATGGTTTAAATATAGATAATGTGTCCCGTAGTTTACATGATAATCTTCATTGTTATTATTAAGAAAAATTAAAAAATAAACTCGACAACATTTCGTGCGGTGTGTAAGTAGCCGGTGGCCCATGGAGGTGGGAAGAGAAAGGGGGGCAGCGCATATGTATATTCTCTATGCAGATGTCTATGGGCGTCGGTAATCATGAAAATGGCTACAACTGCTCGTTTGCCCCCCTATACCATAAAAAAAAAAAAAAAACATAGTTCGTACGTGACGCTAGTATTTTATTAACAATGGTAAGTAGGTATTGTAGCTAAGAAATGATGTAAATTAAAATCCCCGTGAAATAGCCTGTCCATATTGGAACAGCGTAGTATATGAGATAAACTCTCGTTGTTTGCATATGGTATGAACGGGAACTCTACATAATACATGTGTCTTTATTTCTATTCACAAAATATAAGACTTTATATGAGCTAGAGTAGTAAGTGAATTTCGTGACATTTACTTTGCAATTAAATTAATGTCATAAATTGTACTACAATAATAAATTAATCATTTCAAACTTGAAGAGAATTATATGGGTTCTACTAATAAGTCATAGATTTTTTATATATATAAGAAGGCAAACTAGCAATCAGAGCCTTAGTTCTTCTTATTTAAAATATTTATAGAAACTGCTTATTTATAGAAAAACAAAGGACACAAATTCGATGTCGTTTATTGTCGCTGATGACGTAGCCAGTAGCCACCTCCACTTTAACTTATTACTGTTCGAAGTCGCCCTACTTGAAGTAACAGGTCCTAAATAACGGACATACCTAATATATTTAATATCGTTTTTTGCTTATATTCAAGATATTTTATTTAAGATTTTTAATATAGAAATACATAACGATCAAATTCGACGACGCGCGCGGCGATGTTGCGGATGTATGTGTTAACCGTGTATCACTTACCATCACGTGACCTGGCTTTACAGTTTGCCCTCCCATGTTATAAAAATTAATTTAAAACATTGGTAGAGTCAGGGCAGGTCGCCATTGTTAAAAAGCCTTTACAACGCTTATATTTAGCCAATAAACATAATTAGTTATTAAAATTTGCTTAGCGTCTTAATTATCATAACAAGGCCGTCAGACAGAATAATACCTTTGAGCAATTTTCATTTGACGACTCTGATAGATGATTAAGATTCTTTAAACGGATTCTATCGCGTTCGATGCAAATATCCACTTGCAGAATATGACGAAATCTCCGCAATGAACGAGTCTATCAATCCGTTTAAAGAATTTTAATCATGAGCAACATTCGCGTAAATATACGAAGACTCTGATAGACTTAAAATGCTTGGTGAGGTTCCTGAGTTTTAATTTTTTGTATTATTCCAGCTAGTTGGTACGAATATTAAATAAAATGAATGAGACAAAAAGTCCGTACTTTTATAATTGCTTTAAAAATAAATGTGGAGGTAAAAATTTGCTTTAATTAAAAAAAATATGACCGAAACGTGTGATCTGATCTATTGGGCGAAAAATTAAAAAAATGCTAACATTGTTATAATAACTGTTGTTGCAGATGTCTGTGGGTGTCGGAAATCACCTTCATATCGGTGACCCACTGCTCGTTTGCCTCCTGTGACATAAAAGAGAGAGAGAAAGATGTGGTCCTGCTACCACTGTTAGTACGTTAATAAACTTAATTACCTTCAATTATAGGTGAAAAGACAATACCCAAGGTCGCTAACCACATGCGTGGTATGAATTTAATCACCTTTATTAAATTAATATAATATAATATAAAATTAAAAAAATAAATAAAAATAAAAATACAAAAATAATATAAAAAATACGACAAACTACGACTTTTTGGTATGATTTTTATGTACTTAGCGAAAAGAAATTCAGAAAATAAAAGCGTAAGAATTGAACTTAGTTCAAAATATCTGCAATTATTAATTCTTAAAATTTTGT
>LUGF01028581.1:76935-90735 GCA_001625245.1 Calycopis cecrops | reverse complement strand
ATCAATTTGTAATATTATTTTTGAAATTAGAGAATTATAATTATTATACTCACAAGTTGCTATATTTAGCTTTTCTCTTAACCGCTCTGGGGTCCTTTTATCAAGATTTAATTTAATAAAATTTTCTTTAATATATCTTAATTTTTCGTATATATTATTGAGCTCATAGGCCATAATCCATCATAATTTCTTATTATATGTATTTAACATTAATACAATAACATTTAAGAATATTTAATGCAATTGATTAAAAATTACTTAAAATTAAAAAAAAACTCATATAATAATGTTTTCATAATTTTAACTTACGGATTTACTTAAATTTCTACTAGTTAAAAAAGTTCACTTGATATATATATACTTGATTCCGGTTTGTCCGTTCACGTGCACCACACAACACTTATTATTTTTTCACAACACTTAACCTTCTTCATCCGGTCTTGGTACCGCTCTGGTTATCCCACGAATTATGGAACGGCGATGTGACTGAAGGCGGAATTGTTCTTCAATCCACCCGAGGTGACACTTTTTGTAGATTCTGTACGTAGTATAAAATAATGATAGCAACATAATAATAAATATTGCCATTAAAATCATGGAAGTGGCTCCCATGTGCCATTTTAATTGCTCAATTGAGCTTTCATTACTGCCCCCAGCAGCATTTTGGGCAATGACTATTTCTTCTTTTGATTTTGAAGAACCCATGGCGTGTTGACGATGATAAAACTACATTTAATAATTAGTGTCCTCACATCGTGGTTGACTCCTTATACGGTCGTGGAATGCAAAGCGTCGCGTTCCCGACGCTGTCACCCGATGCTGCTTAGAAACATGGCAGGGTCGCCATGTAAGGTTGGACGATGAGATGAGGAATAAAACGCACTGACTGCTAGATGACAACTGTCCTGTTTATTAATTAGTATCAGCTTATATACTATTTGTCTACATACTACAATACTAGAGATTGCCAAAAAATGCACTTTTGTTGCTTTAGGCAAAATAGCTTATCAGAAAAAGCGCCATCGTACAAAACATAAAAGAAATATCAGTAGAGAAATTGTCAAGACCATGAATTTTAATTAGAGTAAATAGTTTATGAGTTAGAGTTTTTAGTTAGGGCACGTATGCCTGAACAGTTACGACCTGTAAATCAAGAGCATGAATAGTTAGAAACTTGACTTACAAGATATGATGATACATTTCTGAAGTAAAAGCATGTAATTAATATAAAGTATCCTCCCTTGCACAAATCCATGTTTGACAACCATACTTTATGCTCGGTAGAACACATGTGTTAAATTTTCCTTTTTCCTTCGATTTTTACAGCTGAATTTTTCATGACATCTTTGAGAGCTCTTCCATCCAATGTTTATTCGGTTACTGATTTTTTTCGTTATGAGGTCTGTATTTTTTGTCTGACTATAGTAAATGCTTTAACTCCTTTACGTGTTCTATTGCAGTAATGTTATAAGGTGTGATAGGAGTTTTATTGCGGTTTGTCCTCAGTTCTTTTTTTTCCAGCGTTCATGGATAGTCCTACTTTCTCGCTTTCTTGTATAAGCTGTTCAATCATTATCTGTAAGTATTTCGGTTCTCCACATATTAGAATTATATCGTCGGCAAATCTTAAGTAATTTGTGGGGTTAAGTAATTGCCGGGGGCTCTGCTGCTCCCAGATTACCCCGCACTACGGCTAAATTCGACTGTAATGTAGTAATGATCTTTTCCAGGATCACGTAATGATAAAATATTGAGAGATTTCACGGACAACTTCAAAAAGCTATAATGATGCTATAAAATTAAAAAAATCACGGCAATGGAATGAATAAAACAAAAGACTAATGAGTTCTACTAGATTCTGAATTATTATTTAATGAAAGCCTCGCCCCAGTTTCGGGTCCCATCGCATACAGCCGTCATTTGCACAAAGTAGCATCATTAGGGCTGCCATTTAAGCTAAGCCAAAAAAATACTAGTCGTGATTGATTTGATAAAAATAAATGTTGAACTGATACTTGTTTGAGACTTTCGCGTTTGTACTTTACGGGTTTTAGCACGGCCACGGCCACGGAGAGTGTAACTTAAATATTGACTATAAAAATAAATAGCTGATACATAAAAAAATCACAAAATTAAAATATAATCCGAGCAAATAAACGCGGTGCGAGTGCCACGCCGGTAGTGACGCTGCCATGGCACGAGCACGAAGTGCTATGCAATGGCCTATGATGGTAATGATGGTACGGAACCCTTGGTGCGCAAGTCCGACTCGCACTTGGCCGGT
Source organism: Calycopis cecrops (assembly GCA_001625245.1). NCBI lineage: Eukaryota > Metazoa > Arthropoda > Insecta > Lepidoptera > Lycaenidae > Calycopis > Calycopis cecrops. Next base: position 88,451 of record LUGF01028581.1, on the reverse strand, counting down.
TTTTAATTATAACTAACTAAATAATAATAAAACTATTTTCATTTGTTTAAAGTGTAACAAGAATATTTATTACTAGATGCGCCCCGCGTTTTCAAAAATTTCGATCCCGTTGAAAATATAAAATTATTCCATGGCATACCATAGGAACATTTTTTCGGGATAAAAATCCTATGTGTTAAAACAAGTTACCCTATATGAGTGTGCTAAATTTCATGAAAATTAGTTCAGCAGTTTTTGCGTGATGGAGTAACAAACAAACAAACCAAAAAAACAGACAAACATTCTAATTTATAGTATTAGTAGGTTTATTTAGACTTGATGACCCTAGCTGTAATTCCCGGTGAAGTAACTCTTGATATTTCTACTACGCTGCACTCAGCTCGACGCGGCGACGAGTGCATTCATAACCGCCCGCCCGCCCACAACTTTGTGGCGCTTTTGTTATCTGTCACAAGTATTACATTTTGTTCTGTGGGGCTTTTAATATATTGGATCAAACATCACTACCTACTGCATATTAAATAATATATAATATTTTTAACTTTTTACAGCGCTGATTAATTAGTCTTTTTTTTATTGCTACACTCGAAGATACATTTATTGAAATATTGATAGAATCCATGTAACGTAGAAGTTAAATTCAGAAATTGTTGAAATAAGATTAAAATGAATTGAGGCGTAAAATTGTTAAATAAAATGTATGTATGTAACCACTAAGAGCATGTAGGTATATTTGGCCGACAACATAACTATGCTGTCGTGCTTCTTGCAGTTTTTAAGTGTTCGGTGGCCCATTAGAGGAAAGTAGTGAAGAAGGGCAACACATCTATACATATAACAATTATATGAATGTCTAAGTATCCAACTTTTGCAGTATAGTGTAAATAATAACTACTATTACGCTATCTATTTTGATTTAATAACTGTTGACACCATTTACATATAATTGACTTAGTTTTACTCATATAAAGAAACTGTTTACACCAACAAGCAGTTGGGGTGTATTACGTCAGAAGGTACGTAATTGTGAAGTAGAAGGAGCGCAAATAACATAAAATCAAATCAGTAATGAGTAAAGCGATATTCTGACTATGTTACGTTAAGTGTGATATATATATAATATACACACACACACATACATCGTTTCTTAAATAGTAAACTCCAAAGCTGTGTCATTCATGTATTTATTTAGAAATAGGGAGTATATTGTTTAATGATGTCTAAGCTGTCCTTGCTGCGCAATAAGCCTGGAACGTTGCCGAGCCTTGGGCGTTTAATGAGGTGTCAAATTAATTGCTCCCCTCGGGCTACGGATAATCCCCTGCTAGTGAACATTTAATTTGCTTATATGAAGCGTGGCTCACGCGCTTTCTGAAATTGCGAAACTTAGATTATCGAGGTGTCTTGTATTTGTATATAACACGTTCGTGTTTTCTTTTGCAAATTTTAATACACTGCAATGCAAGTGTTTTGGTTCATTTTCTCAATCTTTCTTTGATGGTTATTTTCTTTTGTAATACAATAGCCTGCACCTGACTAATATTGCTGTGCGTTTGTATGTTTTACGGCCATAAAAAAATATAATACCTATTTCTAAAAAAATATCTTAATACAGAAATAAGTAATCTTCTCCTATTAATATTATAAATGCGAAAGTTAGAATGTTTGTTTGTTTGTTACTCCTTCACGCAAAAGGCGCTTAACCGATTTTCATGAAAATTGGCACACACCTAGAGTGTAACTTGTATTAATACATAGGATAGTTTTTATCCCGAAAAAATGTTCCTGTGGGATGCCATGGAATGATTTTCCATGATATCGAACTTACACGGGTGAAACCGCGTTCAGAAACAAAAAAAATAGAGTTTATTTGATTAGTTCATAGGTTAACGCTTTACTTTATCGTGTTTGTCGTAGAATAAGTACTAGTGAGCTCCCGTGAATAATAAAGAAAATTGCCTGTACATTTATTGCTCACCATGATCTCATCCACAACGTGCCACTTTACTTTTAATTAAACCTCTTAGAATTTGAATAATCCTATTACAACTACAACGGATTTTATTGCAGTTTATTTGGTTATTTAAGCAGTTATACCTATTGTTGCCTTCGTCGACCTATACTGTGATTACTGTGAAGCAAGGCGGTGTGTCGTTGTCGTTTTCCTTGTCCTCTGCGGCCGTTTGATGGTTGGTCCGTCACCCTGTGGATGGGACCAGCCAATGTCGGACGTCCTCCACCCGTCCCTCTGACTCAGCAGATGGCGGCGTTGATTAGGATAACTGGCGGGTTCGATTCGGACAAATTAGTGTCGTGCTTCGTTAGAGTATTGTGGCCGGGGATCGGATGGGAACCTGACTTTATGAACGGTTTCGACATTATAGGTGGGAGTATTCAGGGGCAGCCGGAAAATTCCTAAGGAGGAGAGGTCTGGCTTTTTCTCCAACGCCAGACTGTCGCTAGAGAAATACTGTTGCTTGCATATCCAAACCTTCCAATTAGAGCGCTGAATGCACCCACTGGGGCTTATTCGGTATTGCACTGAGTATCAAGTCTTACATAGGCCTAGGGGTCACCCGGGCTCGTAGCTATCATACGTAAATTTATTCTCCTGCGTCAACAAAAAAAGGGTAAAGTAACGTTAAGTAAAGGTTCAAAAGTCGGTCACATAACATTACACGTTACCATAAGAATATATTTTCCAATGATGACTAGACAACGCATGTCGAGTCAGCTAGTAATTAAATAAATTGCCATAAAATTCATTTAGGTTTTTTTTCTCATAACTTAATGTACCTATAACATCTGCGTAAATATTTTAGTACTTCAACATTAAGAGCCTGTCATCGGATTTGGAAGTCGAAACTCAATATGCTACGACTGAAAATGCTTTCCACTGTATAAATATCTTCAACATATTTTTGCATGTTTGGTCAGCTAGACCGGTTTATAATATAAAAGTTTAAAAATGTATTTTTTTTATTACAGGTAAGTTTGATTAACACCATTGGCTATTTGAAGGAGTAGCCCGTCTCGCTATTTAAGGGGTAGAGTATACCTACATGATTTTTTATAGTATTTTTTTAGTGTAACGATCTGTCGGAGAATTTGACACCTACCTCATAAGGTGAAATAATAATATTAAATATTATAGCATTTTATTTTGTTTTAACGCATAGGACGTCAAATAGCATGGCAATTGCTACTAACGCGCAAGGTACGAACAAAATATGGGGGTCGTAAAATGGCTTTCCTTCCTTAACTTCAACCCCCCTCGTAGCGTAGCACGCTTTACGGAAACTCAAAAACAGAAAAGCGACAATAATCACTACGTTACGGACCTATCTATTGTACATCGTCAATTTGATACAACAGTTGAAAATGAAAGCCAAGACCGTCGCCTCATTTATATTTGATAACGTGTTAAATAACTTTTTTGATAAAAGGTTCATAAGAGAATGGGAACTGCTAAAAAGAAGCAAGTGCGAAAAATTGGGTCAAACATTTACTAGAAAACTTTAAAGTGCTACAGAAAAATGACCTGAACAAAAGCTAAAGTATTTAACTCCTTATAATGCGATAAGATTTACCTTAAACTAATGCAAACTTCTATTTTCATTCTATTTTATATTTTTTAAAGTATGTAAAAACTTGTTTATTTTATATTAAATCGAGCAATCGGAGGCATGACTTCATTACAACCTGCACCAACTGTTCGAGCCGTCTTCACGTCGGTGCGGGGCGCGGGGCGAGAACGCATTAGACTGCATGCTTGCATGCAGTCTAATTGGGCCGGCACGACCGGGGAGGTACCTCTCGCTTACACGAGACTGGCGTAAAGTGACAGCTGTGCTGTCGCGTTTCGTGCGGTGTGTAAGTAGCCGGTGGCCCATGGAGGTAGGAGGAGAAAGGAGGGCAGCGCATCTGTATAGCCTCTATGCGGATGTTTGTGGGCGTCGGTAGACATGAAAATGGCTCCGAGCAGCCGGAGCCATTTTCATGTCCTATATCATAAAAAAAACAGAATGTTATTATAGAGATACATTGCTATTTTCCTCCTCCCCATCTTTAGAACACCGGTAATTAACAAACCGAAAGAAACGTGACAGCATTCATGTCGGTATCATGTGCGGGAGAAGTACTCTCCGGTATAAACAATTTCTCTTCAAAGAACACAGGAATTACGGTTATTTTTTTAATCTTAATTAATTTCGTCATATAATTTAAATATTGAAAATTATATGTTAACTTTCATCGATATACGGTGCATGTTAGCGTCACAGGATAGGCAACTGATAGACCTTAGACATCCACACAATTAGAGTCAGATCATCTGAACACATGTTGATTGAATAAAACAGGATTGAATAGTTCGTACGAAATGCCATGACATAGCCGCTACTTCACGACACACCGGCATTATCATATAATCGGCGTTTGCTACCTAAAATATATAAATTATACAAAATATTTTTATGTGACACAAAAAATAGACATCTAATATTAATTAGTCAAATAATTATTTTATTACACTGAAATTAATTAATATTACAATGAAAATTAATTTAATATGTTAAACAAGATGATCGGTACTCTCTGTCGGTTTTCGTTAACAAAGCAAAAGTTATCAAAGCAATTTCATTCTTGCCAAAGTTTCAGCCGGCCAACTTGAGGCACTGGCTTTGATTCGTGGTAGTCCTGCAACCTTATTTAAATTAAACCTTAACGCACCCGAACAAGGTAGATTATTTAATACCTCAATATCCGCTAATAAAACTGATATGACTGTAAGAATACTCCATTAGTTACTGGAGACATTTACTACCGTTTCTTCTATACAATTTTTCAAAATTACTTCTTTCAAGTTTGATTTTCCGTTATTAGATTTATTTCGATTTCGTAGATATGAAAGGAAGTGTACTAAATAGAGACATTGACTCTATAATATATATTCTCAAATCACAATAATCCGTATTGTAAATGGGTTATTACTTAGTACTCATAAGGTATATTATAATATATTATTACATTAAATTAATCTTTCCAAATGTAGAGATAATATTAATACGGATTCTAATAATAAAATACATTATACTTATAGAAGCTGCCTATTCATAGTAAACAAAGGTACATAAATTCGATTTCAATATTCTTCGCCAATGACGAAGTTATTCTAACTAAGAGAGGGGATATATAGATATAATAAGAGCAGGAGTAAGAAGCTAGTACCAGAATCTTAGATAGAAGTTAAAATAGAAAAATGAGAGCATTATACTGTACCGACGCGACGTTGGTTTCTCTGTTTCTTGGTTGGCCGCCGCCACCGCCTTGTCTATGACAGATCTAGGAATAGAATTGGGAGTGACGGTTTCTTTTTTTAAAATACGAATAATTTTCGGGATTCAACGGGATTAATTTGTTATGTGCCTTTTATACTCGCTAAGTTATCACTGCGACAATCAGTCATCAAAAATAATAAGAGCCATAATTAAGAACATAGATTTTGGGGTTGAAATATAAACTCTGTGAAAAATATCGAAGTGTTTTATTTCAATTATGTTACAATTTGTTTTGAATAGCCTCTACTGTTATCCCTTTTGTTTCTATTAAACAATAGTATGCATAGACGACAGTAGTAAATGCGGCAAGTGTAAAGAAATAAAATATATAACTTAAGCCAACTGTGTTCACTATGGGGTGGAAAATTAAGAGCTGTGTAAACGTAACAATCCAAACCCATTCTAGTGATAATAAAGCTAGAAAGCCTTTTATCTGAAAAACGATAAAAAACATTGTATACAACATGTCTATTTAGTTTAAACAATATATCTAAAGCTAGCGAAAAAGCAAATTTTAAAAACTTGGTAGTAACTAACATAAATGTGTCCTTATAATATTTTATCTAATCCCGATTTCTTCAAAATAACGATTTACTTCACAAACTGAACTTCATCACAATATTAATTTCATGATAAAACGCGTGGAGTCATCAAACTAAATATGTCATGTGTAAATATGGAAGTACTTTTCTTATTTTTATCTACTCTAAGAGACATTAAGATTCAATATTTGACATGAATTACATGTATTAAGTACTACTAGTACAAGTATTTAGGTACTTCCACGCTTTCCTGAAAAATGACAGAAGATACCACCGTAAATATAGAACCGTGACAGCTATGCTATGGCGTTTAGTGCTGTGTGATTCGAAACGGTCCATTAAGGGGGAAGGGGAGAGGAGGGCAATGCATTTGCTTTGTGGTTTTTTATGGGAGTCGATAGTCATCAAAATGCTTCAGCTATTCGTTTGCACTTCTATAAGGTAGAAAATACGAAGGAACGTTCTTTTTATTTCATAGTAGTACCCTAAATTAATGCATTAAATATATTTTTATCGAAATATACCTTAGGTAAGAATACTTCAGCCATCACCACTGTTGGTACCATGCCTGGACCGAGAGAATATGAGATGCAGTACATCAACATGAATACTGCGTTAATCCAACTGGGCCCCCAGTTCAGTTGTATTTGTGTCCCGATAGCCAAGCAGCTGATGCCAACCACCGCTGATGCCGAGATAAGAATGACCTGTAAATATATTTTTTCATGAGCCTAGCGTTCCTTTGTAATAAAAGTATGGCGGTCGATTTAATTGAAATAAAGTCTGTAGTTTAAGTTGAACAAAGAAAATATGAGCCAGTGAGAAATTTCATTAAAATCGTTTTATTATTCTCGGAGTTTATCCCGTTCTTCTTCTCCGTTCGTTCCGGCTCATTAATGGTCCAAAGTGACCATTGTTAGTGGTCTGGCCAGAGGATAGCATATGTCAAAAGTCTTAAATTGTGTTGATGGATTTAATTACAATATGTTACTCCCTCACACAAAACCTGCTGAACCGATTTTCATGAAATTTGGCACTCACTTAGAAGCTAACTTGGATTAACATAATATAAGTTTTTATCCTTAAGTGTGAGTCTGTGTGTTTGTATGTAACGAATAGGCTCCGAAAGTACTGGACCGATTTCAAAAATTCTTTCAGAATTTGAATGCTACACTATCACAGATTAACATAGGCTATTTTTTACTACGGTAAAATGCTTCATTCCCATGGGAAAACGGGTAAACTTCTAAACGGCTGAACTGATTGGGTTAAAAATTTATGTAGGTATTTCATATTGATATGCCATGCTGATGTATCTGTTGGTGGCGTACCAACGCGCGCACGGTACAGCTATTACAGACTTCAACCTTCAACAAAAACCTTTTATACACAGAAAAATAAATAGGTATATTAATAAAAGTTACCCGACGTCCCACCACATCCAATAAATATGCACCAGATAATCCAGACACAAGCGCAACTAACGCGACCACTATCGTTGTTACGGTGGCAGATATACTTGGAATCGCCTCCTGGAATATGGGCTTAGCGTAAACCACTACCACAGGCACACCTTGTAAATTAGTCAACAGCAGCATAGTTAACACCATGTATAGAGCACGTCTAGTTGATTTTGATTTCTCTGTAATGATAATTTAAGAAGATTAATTGCCAAATAATATTTAGCACATAGTTGCTTCTTCACTTGTCAAAATCCTACTACTACATATTCGATATACGATCGAGTCGAATTCAACCATAGATTTAGAATGTTCGTAGTGACAACAATAATTCTAAATCTATGAATTCAACAACCAAATAGCACGAATTGGGAACTTGCTTATCAAGATGACAATTTGTAGTGTTCCTACCGATTGTGAGTTTAACCTAATTTCTGCTTATAATGTTACTTACTGTTACTTATAGATATGATTTGCCAAAAATATTAAAACTAGTAGTAAGAATTTTTTTGGCATTGAATGCTAAAAAAGCATATTAAAGCTAACTTAGAATGAACTCACATTTTTTTTCTCGCTGGGGAGTGCATTTAAACATGCTTGGAAAAATATTTGCTATATATTTAAAAAATATATAATTTTCCTTAAAATATTTAAAAATAAAAATATATTTTTACTTACTTATAAATTGAAGTAAAGATATTTTTTTTCTATTGTTAGTGTCGGGATTTAATTGCTGTTCTTCGGGGGTATCTTAAAACAAAATTTAAATTTATTTCAGTGTTTTAATTCCTAACACGCACCTACTTCTAATTTTAATAATAAACGTAAATCTTATCTGTCTTATTTAGTTTTAAAAGAAAGAATAGCAGTTAAAAAATATTAGGCGTTCTTACAAATGCTGTATGTGTATTATGATTATAAAAAATGTAATAAATGTATTATTAAGTATATTTTTATGTTGTCAAACCATCTAAAACAGGGTTGATAATATTTTTCAACGCATTAATTTCATTCGTTACTTCCTTGTCAGTTACGCGAAGAGATCTGTAAAATGCGATCGATTGAGCGGCCTCCTAAAAAAATTGATGATAAGTATAAATGTTCAGCAGCTTGGTATTTAGTAAAATAAAATCATTAGTTTTTATATTTGTGAAAATAAATAAAAGGATCAATCAAGACAAAACAGAAATTTTCACCAACTGAGTCTTTATGTGACTACGGACGCCCATAAGACATACACAGGTATGCACAGCCCGCTTCAGCTGTATTACAACATTGCCATTTTATCGCTCAAAGTGCCGAAAGTGTATAATTAAAAAAAATACCTTCTCCAAATTTTTCTTCATCAAAAATATTGGCGATTCCTTCAAAAACGTTAAAAGTGCAACTGAAATGATAGCTGTTGTAAGCGCTATGTAGTTCATCATGTCATAGCTTAAATATCCACCTGCGGTATATGAAAGTACGTTTCCTATACTGGCAAAGATTAGCGCGCCAGCCGTTAAAGTCCCTCTTATATTCTCTTGGCAAATTTCTGCAACATAAAGTGGGACAAGTACTACTTGGCATCCTATTAAACCTCCGATGCATGTTGCTGTTAAAATCAATTCCACTTTCTTGCAAAAGCATATTATCGTCCAGGCAATCTGAAAAAAGTCCATAAATATTTATAAGTAAACAACGTCAGTTTTTTATTTTTTTGTATTTAAAAAGGAATGTACATGTATTTACATACATTTAATTTATTAAATCTAATAATATATTAATAATAAATCCTATTTATTTTATAATTGTAATAAACTTACAACTTGAGGTATGGCTAGTAATATGCATGTGTACTTTCGACCCAATACGTCAATCAAAAACGATGGTATGGGTGTAGCTACGAAACTAACTATAGGGAATATACTTCCGAAAAAACTGATTTCCATGTCACTCATGGGACGGTCAAGAGGCGTGTCCTTTGAACGGAATGCCGTCACTGTAGACGAAGGCCACACATTCAGCAGACTCAAGCATAACATCTGACAGCATACTGAAAGTAGATTTTATTATCGGTACAAGGTCTTTATGAAAAGAATACAAGACCTATATAGCAAAGGATGGCAAGGCACACTATGCTACACTAAATTGGTCGTCGCGTCGTTTAGGAGGAGTTCAGTAACATACATCGTATATACGCACACTACATATATATCATATACAAGTGTATATGCTTTGCCTGGTACCCGTAACACATGTCCTCCTTTTTATGAGGAAAGAGAGAACTGGATCGCCGTGCCGGTTCGGCTGAGTTATTGGCGCTGGTTTTTAAGTCTGTTGTAAAAAACTCCAAAAATTAAAAATCTTTTTTGTATTTGAGGAAAAAAGTATTTTTAGTGTTAGTTACAAAAGTTTTGCTGTATTTATAATTATTACTATTTTTTATACCATGCAGTGTAATGTAAATGAAATGGAAATGTAATTTCTACAGTTCAGTTTTAGTAAATACATATTTTACACATTTTAATGATTTTAACACATAATTGTAAGCATTATAAAAGTCCTGTAATTTTTGCAAATCATATTTGCTAAAAATTTGCAGTCATTATTAGTTTTTAGAAAGTATAATACTCAAAGTCAAGAAATGGTAATTAGTAATGGCAACATTACATACTTCTGTCGTATCTACTAAACATCTTCGATTTTACAGGCGTTTTACTCAGAATTACAAAAAAATTGTGTAATTCCAATTAATTTTTTCAATAATATAATATGTTTTGCGACACACGCGACGACATATTTGCCATTTTGAGTTTGCTCGCCCTTGTTTTGACGTGTTGATTGTGAACATTTCTGCGATAAAAGTGTAGTGTGTGATAGTTTAAGTAGTAACTAGTACTTAATCTGTGGTGATAGTGTAGAGTGAAGAGCGGTTATTTTAAGTATCGAATTCAAAGTGTGGATTGATTTTCATACTGAAAGAGATGGACAAACTCACTAGAGATCTTCTATCAAATTGTTTATTTGTATTTTGTAATTTGGCAAATAAATAAGATACACAGTAACAAATATTTCAATCAGTATGTTCAGAATTTAATACCTCTATTACTGATGATTTAGTTTTAATAGTTTATGACCCTAGTCTAGTAATTTAAAATAAAAATAGATATATGTACAAGGAGTAGCAGAGATATCGAAAGAGATTTTAGGGTGCTATTTTATTCCTCACTGTGGTTTATTTTTACCCATAATGATGAATAAAATAACCCTCTTAAAAATCTCTTTGGATGGAAAATCTGTTTTATTTCTTAGAATTACTAAGCTACATAAATTATTAAAACTAAAGCACTACACATGAAATTACAAAACGAACACTAACCATATTTTAAATCTGACATGTAAGTAAATGCTGTGTCACCTATTTAAGTGCACACATCAGAATTTTGTACTTAAAGATGAATTGTTAATTGATAATGTATTAATGTGTGCGCCGCTGGTGGCCAATTAAAATAAATAAATAAATAAATAAAGACAAAATATTTGGCGGATCTCTGGCGACTAAAACTATATTATGTTAATAGATATTAACATCCTTAAGCCTCCCACACTCACGGAATGCTCGATTTCAGGTTATTTGTGAAAAAAATACGGCTTAGTAATTCTTACCTAAAAACCGTTTTTTTTTCGATTCGGCGCATCTCCGGCAGCCAAAATTGCATGATTCCACTTTACATTAGCCCCCTCTAGCTCCCCCAAGTCACAGAATTATCAAATTGAGGCGACTTGTTCTAAGACCTTAATATACTGAATGTATACTGAACTCGATGCGCGTATCAATGGAATTTCGTGCGTTTGTTTGGAGTTCAAACACTGTATGATATTTTTAACGCAACGGGTGAGTAACACCACCTACTTTCTTACTTCGGGCAGTTATATGTTCAACCACAGTCCTAAAGTTTAATTCGCTGGTCGTAGGTACTAAAGTGTTATTACGATTATTTAATTTCAAGTAACAGTCTGAGGCCACGAATTTGACGATATCACTTCCCCGGGACTTGGAAAGGCCTGCCTCTGACTTGTATCAGTCGTATCAGTGTCATATATGCTTCTATCTATATATCATTTAGCCGAGAATATTTTAACTAATATACCCTCTCTATATACGCAATGTAGGGTACATTATATATGATATA
>LUGF01028581.1:14755-52017 GCA_001625245.1 Calycopis cecrops | reverse complement strand
GGGCACGCTTTCGCACTCATTCAGAAACCCGCCGGTGTCCGGCCGCTCCCGCAGCCTCTCCACATGGAGCATGGAGCTCCGCTTCAACAATAAGGCGCGCCAGAAAACACAATGGCACGCCTTAGCTTCAAAGCCCCATCCACAGGGCGACGGAGCAACATCCAGACCGCCACCCAAGGGCCAACCAATAAACGGCCGCAGAGAACAGGGAGGTCGGCAACGACATACCGCATCTCCTCTTCCTCTGCGGCCCCACCACCAACTCATCTGATGGTGCGGCCCTGTTTGGACGAAGGAGACAGAGCGCACGGCAACGATACGCCGAGACACCTCTATTCCCACAACCCCATCTTGACCAGAGACCAGAAAACTCCAACTCTCTCACCCCCTCGGCGCATCCAGAGCGGGCCCACGGCCAAGCCCTCTTGTCCTTGTCCTCTCGGCTTCACCGTGGTGGTCCAAACCACAGTTACTAAGCCCCCTCCCCACGACAAGGTGAAGATCCGTTGAGGAAGCATTGGTTTTAGCCTGTCTAAAATTAGGCAATGTAAATTTAGCACATTTAGTTTTTTTGCTCTTCAGTACCAAATCATGAACACTAAACTAACGTGGTGTAACCTTTATGAAGAGTGATCTGTTTACTAATGATTTGTATCGATTTTATCAAAATAAATGATTTTTTTATTAAAAATAGTAACGAGCAAATTGATTAACCCATTCAATGCGGCGCTCCAAACTACGATTTCTGCTCCGTTGCGGCCGCCTTTTTCAACGGGACGCCGATGGGCGTCCGCCGCACCACAAAAGGAAACTTTTAGACGCCGTTAGGCGTCTGCCGCACCCGGATAAGAATTCGAAAAAAAAAATCGTTTTTTTCTGTTCGCCCACCTTACAGTTAGCTCGTAAATTGTAGACAGATATACGCGGAGCTAAGTAAAGGGGTTTATTTTTGCCACAATCAGTTAAATCTGCCATTAATTGTTAAAACTTTAGAAATTAGTGTTTTTGCTTAAAATTATGGTTGGAAACAGTAAATAAAAGTAAAATAATAAATTATAAATCATTTTACATTAAATAGTCACCATATTTAATAGATATTCGTGTTTAAATGAAATTTTCTTATTATTTGTTGATTTTGCCAGAGTATACCAACCTTTGGTAACTTCTAAACTATATTAAAACATATTAAGAATATATTATACATATTATATTTTATCATTCATCATTTTAACCCTATGAACTAAATATCCTTGGTGATTATTATGTAGGCACTTTAAAAAGATACAAGTTCCTAATAAAAGAAGTCTTGGTTACCTTTTAATTTTATTTTAGTTTATCAACTAATATGAGAATCCAGCTGCCGATTAAAGTTACCACAGAATAGAAATCTCATCTTCAATAACAGATTCTATAGATTAATACCTAAATAATTTTTCGGAGCCATTTTGATGACTACCGACGTCCATAGACACCCGCATAGTATATACACAGATGCGTTGCCCCCCTTCTCACACCCTCCATGGCTCACCGGCTACTTACAAAACGCTAGCTGACACTTTACGCCAGTCTCGAGTAAGCGTGCCGGCCCAATTTGGCTACAGTCATGCATGTAGCGTGGCACTACAGTCAGTCAATTTGGCTACAGTCATGCATGTAGCGTGGCACTACCTCTTAATTGCCGCCAAAAGAACCTTTCATGCCGATTAGGAAACTGAAAAGTATGAAACAATGAAGTATCCGTATATATTCAAAGTATGTTTTCTTAAATAAAATCAATTTGTACATTATATTTTATTGTAAAAACACGAAGTATCAGTTTATGCAGAACGTGATGTTATTTCTTTTTTAATTTGGATTTATGTTTGAATGAATGAATGAAATATACTTTATTGCGTACACAAACAGTGTAATAAATGTAATAAATAAATACAGATACCATTTTACGTACAATGTTCATGTACACAAAAGGCGGTCTTATTGCTTTTAAGCAATTTCTTCCAGACAACCCTTGTGTGCATGAAAGAATACTTATAAACTAGGTAAGGTAGGACATAGCCACAAAAAAAAATCGACAAATTAAAATAAACAAGACAGAGGGAAAAAAAAATAAACAAACTTAATATTAATACAAAAGAAGGAGGAAAAAAAATGGTTGTAATCATAAATACAACAAACGACAATAATAGTACTTAAAAAAAATGTAAATTTATCTTACTCATCAAACACTGATTTTCATATGTGGACATGAGTCACGCAAGTAATTATCAAGTCATGTTAATCATGTATAAAATACTGTCTAAATGTTTAAATCTGCACAAATAAAATGTGCATATAAAAATTTGAAAAGCATCATGAATGAAATGTTACTAACTCCTGTTAGACGCCGATGTGCGTCCTCCGCAATTTACCAATAATATTTGAATTTTTGAAGAGATGATTTCACAGAAACTATGCTCAGTACCTCGTAGCTATAGGAAAAGTAAACGTTTATTTCTCAGAAATTTTTAATAAATTGAATTCTTGACGAAAATAAATTCATTTAAAATTTGACGCCAATCGGCGTCCGCCGCATCTGGAAAGGAAAAAAGACGCCGATCGGCGTCCGCCACATTCAATGGGTTAAAATTATGATTTTTGGTGAGTTTCGCAATTTTTCGATTTTCATGTCTTAAATGTACATTACATAGATTTTGAAGATGTTATGATAACTATGATTCTTTGTGTAAAAAGTAACCTAATTTTAAACAGCATTATTTCAAAAATCAATCAGTTAATCAAAAAAAAACTAAAGACAAAATTGAAATAAAAAAAAACAGTGTTACTATTTTCACTAGATATTATTTGTTAATTATCATTATAATTTTATATATATCAGATAGCTTGCACGAGATGTACACTTGTGTGTCATCTGCTTAAAAGTGAAATTTACAGTTTGTACATATATGATTTTTCAGATCTGCGGCATAATGTAAAAATAATATAGGGCTTAAAATTGAACCTTGCGGGACGCCTCTGTTAAGGGCCATGCTGACTGAAAGGAGAGAATTACCGTCACAACTTGTTATTTTTACATACTGGGAACGCTTGCTGAGATAGCTACCAAACCATTGAATTGCTTTACTGTCAAAGCCATAGTAATTATCTCAATTTGGATAAAAAAAGATTTAAATTAATAGAATCAAAGGTCCGTGAGTAGTCAACTAATACCAGGATAGTACCCAAGCCTTGGTCCATTATAGGCGACTTACCAATGGCAGCACTGATAATACTTGAGGGGAGGAGTGCATCATAATAAAAATAATAATAATATCTGTGAACTTTACTTAATACATTAGGATAGATTTTTTTTGTTACGCAGAGGAATATAATATAAGTATGATACCTGGGAGCTCCAAGGGAGCACACCACCAAAGTCCATGTGTGGACCCGCCACTCGTTCCAATCTATGCCGCCCTCTGCTGATTCATAGGGACAGGCCACTAGTCGATCTGCTCTTAGTCTGAGCTCTCCGCTAAGCCTGTCCGGTATGGGTAGCCTGTCTAGCATAGCCTAGGGAATTACAAAGGTATGCGCCTCCCCCTTTACAACAAGGTGGCAGCATCTTCGGCGGGAACATTAGAATAGCCCTGTGCCAAGTATAGTAAGGAGTTGTGGCATGAGCACAAGACGAGTTTTTATAAATATAAGAAATTTCATGTCTAAGATTTCTTTTATAGAAAAAGATGTAATACATAGATAAATATTCATGACCTGGGCAAGATTCGTACCCGCAATCTCTGGTTCAATTCTGTGATCAGGGCGTACTTAGTAGCGATGATAGCGCTTGTTGTATCGTGTTTGTGTTTCTCCGCGTCAGCAAAAAGAAGAGAATGTCTACGGGGGTCGGCAACTATCCATTATCTCTAACTGCTCGCTTCTTATACCTATATGGCTTATATAAAAAAACATACACTCTCGTCCACAGTTTCTATCCAGTCTTCGTACGCCCCAACTAGGGTGAAGACTGTAGGAGAATTTTCAGCTCCGCATTTAACCGGACCAAACGAGATAATTCCAACTAGCTTTCCAGCCATAATCGCGGGTCCACCAGCATCGTGCTGAAATAAATTTATAATAGATGATACTTCTATAAACTAATATTGATGATGTCGCTGTGTTTGTGGTCGGACTGAAACGGCTTGATCTATTTTTTTGTGGAATTTGGTAGATAAACAATTAGATTACCTACCAATTTTCATACAATGCAGGAATTATTTTTCGATATCGATTAAAGGTTTCACTAGTTAAACTGACTTTATTTTGTAGATACAGATATACACGTCAGTCGGCTCGTGACCACAGCTGGTGCAACCCGGTCGAAACGTCGAGCAAAAGGTATATTTTTCGCAAGTACATTTTATAAATATTTTATGGTGTTAAAACTCGTAAACTATCTACAAAATGCGTAACAAACGTGAAAGTCCCAAACAAACTGACTTGAGTCCGATCATAATATAGATATAAGAAATAAAAAAATAATATACAGATATAATTACAAAAGAAACGAGATGAAAATGACGATTATTTCACCAATGAACCAAGCAAAAATGTGGAGCGTTGAGAACCATAGTTACCTTTGCGGGATGTACGATTGCATTAATTTTTAGGGTTTCGTATCTCAAAGAGAAAAAACGGAACCCTTATAGGATCGCTTTGTTGTCCGTCTGTCTGTACGTCTGTCAAGATCTTTTTCTCTAAAACGCGTGAAAGGATTAAGCTGAAATTTTTGTCAAATACGAAGGTCAGTTACGTCTTGATGCCTTGAAAAAATCACACTTCTAAGTTAACGAAATAAAAAGTTATAGCCAATTATGCACAAATTTTGTATGAAAACGTGCTTTGTCGAAAAGCTAAAATTTACGGGTACTTCCCGTTGACCTGGAGTTGTAAAATTTGGCAAGAAGTAAGAACTTATAGCACATATATAGGAATAAATCTGAAAACTAGTAAATTATATGTAGATCATTGGAAAAATCATTATCAACTTATAACTAATTCGCCTGATAAAAATGTGTTTTTGTCACGAATTTTTCACTCGGACTCGCACTTGGCCGGTTTTTTTTTTATATTATCAATAAAAAGTATTTTATATTTCTAACCATATTTTTTGATTTTGCCCAATTACTGTCTTTATTTACTTCTAAAAAGAAGTTTTGTTTTCGCATGGTAAATTTATATGTAAACGCTAGCCCATAAAAATGAAGATATAGATAATATATAAAAAGTAAAAAGAAAAAAAATGTTATTTATTTACTTATAGCATCAAAATTATACATTTTTTCAGAATCTATAATAAAATTAAGTTGTTGTTATTTAAGTAAAAATCGTGTACTACTTATACCTACTTTTAACTAAATTTTACCTACACACTAAAATGTTGTCAATATTGCCGTGCACTCTCATAAATATACAAAATAGAATAGATAAATTTTACATTTAAAATATTTTAGCATTTTATAATTAGTGATCCTGTTACTCAATTAAATAGTACTTCATTTATTTTGGAGATTGTTTATAAATATTGTTTATGTTTTTGCAAATTAGGTGAGATTATGTTGCCAGCCACGTAAATAAATTAAGCTCACTAATCGTTAATTTATTTAATCCTTAAGATTTATTTCTTGTGAAAAATAATTCATTGTATTTATTATTTATTTATTTCTTCATTGGAAAAAAAATACTTTTTTTAAAAGCACATACACACACACAAGAGCGGAAGACGAGGGTGCAAACAAGAGCAGAAATGTAGTAGGTAGGTACATTTCTCCAAAATAAAATCCACATACCATTTTTGGTTAGGATGTAAAGTACTCGTTTGTGGCACAATGTAGTATTATTTTATATCCTCATGACTATAGTATCCTCAACTAAATCGTTGTGCCTTCAGCCGCTTTAATTGGAGGGTACCGAATATGCAGGCAACAAGCAACTTTTTTTTGAATAAATACATAACTAAAGAGTGCACAATTGCAGCATACTTTAAACTTGAAACACAACACTAATTCTTGAATAAAATATCCCACCAAAAACATTATGTAAAAAAAACTAGCCAAGTCTCGATGGAGCTGCTTGTTTATCTATAAAAATTAACTAAATCTCGACTAAGTCGTGCCAAGTCTTGCTGCGATTTCTTGTTCTTCTTCATCGGTCGTGCCGGCCTAATTCGGATCCATGCATGCATGCAGCGTGGAGCTACCTTCAAAAATAGGCTTAAGTTTTTTTGATAGTCATGATATTTTTATTGTCACAGCTACGCGTGGCCCGGTTAAATAATATAAATATATGCAACTAAAGTATGTAAAATAATAGAAATAGATACACATAGACTCAAAACTGATGACAGTAATCTTTATATGAAGAGAAAACATAATATATACCGTTGAAAATCATGAAAGTGTGTAAATGCGTCGTACATGTAGAATATTACGCTACTTCGCGATGAGCATCGAAACTCAAATTGAGCGCGGTTGTGCTTCACTAGTGGCCGGCGCACGTAAATCATCGAAGGGGCAGCGGCTGGCCGAATGCGTTTTAAGTACCAGGAAAACGATTTTTGTTTGGCGTCATTAGGTGCCTTGATAAGCGTAATAGTAGCGTTGCTTTTGTAGTTGCCGTAATTTTATTTTTATTTTATTTTATTACTATATTTTATACTACAATTTTTTTAACACTATTTTATTATAATATAATAAAATATTATATTATATTTCAAACCTCGGCCGAGTCTGAAATATAATTCCGATCGTCAATATAAAAGTAGGTACTACTGATCTAAAACCGAAATATTTATATTATTATTTTTAATAACATAACATACCTAATGTTTTATTCCGAAATCATATAATTTAATATTTATTTTAATTTTAAGAGAAATCAAATTAAGTAAGATTAGAAGAAACAGAACAGGAATTCGCCTATGTAGGCTTGTTGCTTTCTTAATTAAAAAATTAAAACTGGCCAAATTCTGATTCACACGAAGGAGCATTACAGCAATATAAACTGTCCTGCTTATCACGGTTTTTGTAGTACAGTTTGGTTACAGACTGAAAGACGAACAGTCGGCCAGCGGACTTTTAGTAGGGAGTTTAAGAAAGAGTTTGTAGCCTTTGGCTACGAAATGCTAATAAATAATGATTTATTTGATGTTTGAATGGTTCCAGCCAAACGTCTTATAATTAGGTATCATTTTCGTATGTCACAATCATTTTACTCGGAAACTTCAGATAGATACTGTATGATTCAAATTTAAAAAGTTTATGAACCACTCTCAGATCATTTAAAGTAACACAAGTACTACCACTACACAATTATGTAGTGAGATTTTGAATAATAAAATTATCAAGGTAAGGGTAGCACTCCATACATAAGTGAGGGACGAAATTGATTATGCCAATACTTAGTGCCGTTGTGTGTTGATGCTTGACGTCATTAATAGTGAAGTAGACACAGTTTTTTAATGTCTCGAGATGCCACAACTACGTGAGGGACGCTCTCGTTCATTTCCATTTCCCATTTCACTTACAGACCATGACACTTCGCAGTGCGAACGTTTATGGCTTTCGGTAGCCCATACTACATGGCTCATACTATAAAAAAATTATATGTTATAAGATTTTTATTTACAACATCATCATACCCTGCATGGCATTAGAATGCGAATAGTTGTGGACCAAAATGAAAACAAGAAATAAAAATAATAAGACTTGCAAACTGTACTTACGTCGCATGCTCCTTCACCAGTTGTGATGGAACCCGCACAAAACATATTTTCTGTTATAAATTTACTGTAAAAAAAAAAAATATTTTAATGCAGTACTTTTTATACTTTATATCCGATTAAGCTAAACGGAAGTTGATATTATTGGAGTAGGTATGTTTTATTCTTTGCCTTTTTTTTTCGTGAACTTATGCTGTAGATTGCTTTGAATGCTCGTCGGGAGGAAACTGAATTTGGGGTCGAAACTGCGAGGTTGGTCCCGCCAATCTTCCAGCCTCGTAAAGATAGATAGATAAGTAAAAAGAGATGAGAGTATTTATAATTCCTAAATTAACTATTATTACATGGTTAGAGAGGCTAACGGATTCTACAGCCACCGAATGTAACGTTATGGTCAACTCGTTTATAATGTCCCCTCCATGTCGTGAATATTTGGCTCGTGTATTGGAGTTAGTTTATAATATTCATGTGTCGTTCGACCTGTTCGTAGTCGAACGTGCTATTTGCTGTTTCACTTTAAATGATTCTGGGTTGTGCAGTGACTGAGAGCGTATTAACCGCTACTACTTGACAATTGTCGCGAAGCGGTCTTATTCATCCGACAGAATATGTCTGTGACGATAGTCATTGACTCTCAAACAGTTTGGATCGTAGGAGTGCATTGGTGACGAGAGACTTGGTGTGATGAGGCACCAGATGAAGTAGTCGGTTGAGATGTCTATGTAGTAGAGATCGATTCGAACTCGAAATCAACTCGAAATGTAGGGCAATTGAAAGTCCTTGTGTGAGTCGATGATGTAGACACAACACGGACTTATGAATATAGTTTGAATTTTTAAAAAACCTCAATATGCGAGGGTGAAAGTCTGGGAAAGGTGAAATATGATACTGACCTTAAGAAAGATGAGCTTATGCCTGAAATACCTCTAACTCCTATCTTTTATTAAAATATAATAATGCCGTAATGTACCGCGATTATGGAAGGTAGGCTTACGCCTTGTCACCTATACTAAAATATGTTAATATAAGACGTACCGCCTTTTAACACTGACTTTGGTTTTATATGCGATATGAAGCTGAGAGCACGATCGAGAGTGTGGAATAATTCACAAGTTTACTCGGGGTATTTCTGTGGCGTAAAGGTTTTACGGTGAGCATGGTGCGTTTATCATCGCTGTGCCTATTGCATAGGGCGCCGCTGGAGAATAGCGTGGGTCACCATGATATATCTAAGACTCGTGTACAGGACAGCGTCGAGCGAATATCGCGATCTATATCCTGGGATGGTGCGGGGCTATGGATCGCGTACAGATTATACACAGTTGGGTTTAATACCTGCCATGCCGTGGGAGACTCCGGCTTTGAGGGGCGTAAAGATGACAGTGTCATCTACCCGGTATTTGAAGTGCCATGCCGGTTTGATATTATGTAGTTAATGTTAAATATTAGTCTGAGTGGTAGATGGTATAGTTTGCAAATGTGCAGTGTTTACGTTTATGTCCTTACGAAATATATATTGAACAGTTTCAGCCGTTCAGTAAATATTCCGGGAGGCAGTGTACTTAAAATAAACAACTGTGAGCGTCGAGAAACGCGAATTGCGTCGAAAAACTAGTCTTTGATATTTATTTCGTCTATAAACGTCGCACGTATAAGATTGCTATCTGGTCGAAGGAAGAAGTGGTGCTTAATTTCCCAATGTACCTCGGCTAATTAAGTCATTCATCATCATCCATTCCTGGAGTCTTATAAGCGGGATTTCTCTATTATATTATTTTATTTCGATAAATCGAAATCGATTAGTCAGTCGTATTCGTATTCGCGCCTCACAGTCGACGATCAGCTGCGAAACAGTGTGTACAAAGAGAGAAAAAACTTAAAAAAAAATTAAATTCCTGTGGCTAATTTATTGCACCGATTGATCAGATTTTTGTTGTGTAGCCTGAAAATAATACACTAAATATGTGGATTCATTTAACCCCTCTCGCTTGTATCAACCATGTATACGTATATTTTCTAAAAAGCATGTAAAAATACCGAGCATAACTCAGTGATCCAGCTATTGTATAAACGCCAAGAAACAATTAAAAAAAACTTACTCTCCATAAACTTCTTTACAAAGTTTGTTTGGGTATACTGGTAGCATTCTCAGATTTAGAAAAATTGGCTCGAACTCGGCTCGTGCTTGACCCAACTGAGAGAAAATTTTGAAAACATTAACTTGACTTAACGTCCAAGCAATTAATTATGCAATAATTGCCGTACTGGAGGTTAAAAAAGATTATTCAAATTAGATATTTAGTGAGATACACTTTGACTAAAATAATTTAATAAGTTAATTTTCATCAAAATAAAGTAAATATTTGGCAAATAAATAACAAGAACGAACTTGGCAATGGAGTTAGACTTATGTTAAAGCATACGCGTAGAAGTCCTATTATTTTATCATTTCTATGCATAGCTAATTTTTGGCCTATAATATATTCTCACCATTAGTTTGAAAGAAAGAGAGATTGTATCGTATTCAAAAATAGTTGGTAAAAAGTAAGTCATAAATCAAATTTTATATCTAACCTTTACTACACCCCATCCAAGCACTAAAACTTCTGAAGTGGCCGAGAGGCCAAAACCATGCGAAAAAATTTGTATTCGCTTTGGAACTCTGTTATGAGAAAAACGTATATGACGAGAGAGACGAATCATAGCTATATTGTTTACCAGAGTCTTAGGGCGATAACTTGGATGAAAGAAAACCTGTAGTACAAAAGAAAGAAAATATGAATATTAAAAATAAAAAAGAAAAAAAAATCTTTGGCTGCGGGTTTTTGTACAGATTGATCTACATTCGATACGAGCTCTTCCGCCATACCAATGTGTGTCATGCTGCATTTGTGTGTGTCATGGGCATTGCAGCCCTTTTTATCCTGTGCGACCAGGGAGGTTCAGAAAAGAGGGGCATCGCATTTGAATAAAAATTATGCGGATGTTTATGGGCGTCAGTAGTCATAATAATAAATTTAAATTTTAATAAATTAAATTTCTTGTTAAATATGGGTACAATTTAATATTTAAATTTCCTTTGCTCCGTTCGTCGTGGTGTATTAATAGATTAAGGCAAATAGCTATATAAAATTAAATATTTTCATTATACCTCTAATGCATCAATTGTTTCTCCGCCAATTCTGCTGTGGTTACTACCAACTCTGATCGCTAAGGACCCAGGGTTTTCACGGAAAAATCTATTATTGTGCAATCTATAACATATACATTGATTATACACATGACATATTTAAAATAGTTCACAACTGAGAAAAAGAAATCAAACCATACTAATATATTTATCTGTCGGGAATGGCGGTACGATCGATGAAGTTAGTGTTGGATTGCACCGGTGTGATGTAACCGAAAGGTGAGGTGCGCAAGCAGCGCGATAATCGCTGTACCTACTGTTGGGGATAGGCCAGCATTCATATCGGACAGTCGTACTGTTCTGACACTTAAACAGTTTGTAGGGAGTCAAGAATTGCACGTTGAGTTGCCACTGCAGAGTCGATGAGCAAACCATCGTTTCATCTCCCGTGATTCGTTCCGTATACCGAGATATGGTGACGAGCATGGGTGGTTCGTTGGTGTCCTTAGATAGTAATAAAATTGTGTGACATTAATAAAAAGTGCTTAAAGTGTATTCGTTGTTATTCTGCTCGATTACGTAGTTTACGCAGTAGTAGTAGTAGATTACGCAGATATATATATATATATATATATATATATATATATATTATAATATTGAGGGTAGAAAGATATTTACATTTTTACAATGTTGTTCAAGTAGGAAACTTTCTAATCTTGGCGCCAACTGAACAATAGCGTTACATTCTGTTTATGAATTTCTATAATAAGCTTAATATGATGTTTAAAAAAAAATCTCTTTGAACACAATTGATGTAAGGCATCGTCTAGACAAGAAGTGTGTCGTAGACACAGGAATGCCTAGACGCCAGTTCTGCGGTAAACAATGGGCGTTAGTCTACGTAGGCGCCGAACGGCTGTCGGTGGCACAGTCTTGTTCGGAGAGTCGACCGGTGTGGATCATAATCAGTTGGAATCAGCGTGGATCTGGTGACCTAAGAACCTAAGTACTTTATTTATACAAAGGTTAATTGATGAATATTATGTTATAATAATACTTTGCAAGTATTTAAATATAGTTTGATAATGTTAATATCGATTGTGAAATGATATTCTATGCGGTATAAATATAATATTACATTGTGACATGATATGATATGATTTTTAACTACTGTACATCGGAATTAAGTTAAATGAGACAATTATATAGCTTATTAAAGGATGTCCTTTGTATAATCAGACTTCTACATTGTTACCTAACAGTTATATCTTTTTAATATTGTTTTATTAATTGTGTTTGGATGTTTAGATTAATAATAATATCACGATTAAGGGATTCCTATATCCTTTTTACTTGTTGTAACTTAAAATGTACTTAAATTGTATATTTGGTATTAAGCACACTAACATGGTGATGTGTGCCTAGCTACAGCTGTATTTGGGTGCTTGCCAGTTTTTCTAGCCAGTTCTTTTCTGGTCTGGGCTAGTGTTGGAACTGGCGGTAAAGATTGAGATATTTTATTAAAGTAAAGATCAGTTGCTTTATCAAGGCATTGTTATTAAAACTTTTTGAACTACTTAGTTGTATCTTTTGTAAAACCCACAGATACTTAAAAGCCCGACTACATAAATATACCGCCCACATAAATAAGAATCTAAAATATGATATATTTAGATAGTAATATATTATATCAAATATAGAATCAGTTTTCAATACGTAATTTATTAGTAATGAGTGGGTAGATGTAAAAATAGTACAAAATGATATTAGCAAATATATGCCATATTTGCTAATATCATTTTTATATTACTTTATCTTTATATCTGCTAACTTTTGCCCCTTTTTCCATCTAAATCTGTCACATGCATGTCGCGTTTCGTACGGTGTGTAAGTAACGGTGGCTCATGGATAGGGAGGAGAAAGAAGGGCATCCCATTTGTATAGTCTCTATGCGGATGTCTATGGGCGTCGGTAGTCATGAACATGCCTCACTCTGCTCATTTGCTCCCCTATACCATGAAAAAAAAGACAGTTCATGCTGATTTATCTGTTGGTGGCGTAGCAACGCGCGTAGAGTACAGCTAGTAATATTATTAATGCGAAATTATGTTTGTTTGTTTCTTTCTTTGTCCTTTCACATGAAATCGGATCAACGGATCGGTGTGATATTTAGTATGGATATAGTTGAAGAAGTTTTTCCACCATGCAAGCGAAGCAGAGGGCTAACCTACAGCTAGTATTTGATATGGCTACTAAGCTAAGCTGTTTGATGGGCTAATCTTAAGAACCCCAAGAAGATGTAGAGTATTTTCATGTGGTGGTAAAGAAAATATTTGATAATGGAATGAGAGTGGGCTGAGAAAGCAGTAGTTGAAGACAGGCTGGGTGACAGACAGTGAATTATTCATTTTGAGTCGTATATTATACATCACTTGTCCTGGAATCAAATGATCATAAATTACCAATATAAAATCAATTACGATTTGTTATGAATTTTAAAACTTACAGTTGTAGACAAGCAGCCGACGTGAGTATCAAATCAGAATTATATATAGATCCACCACACCAGAACCTTCCCATAATATGTACCGACACCATAAATGGAAATTCTTTAATGTTCGTTCTTTTTCCTTTAAATATTCTTCGTCCGCTGTGTTTGTGGTATTCTTCCAATTGTTCTAGTTCTCCTTGAGGATCTGAGCCCAAAAATTTTTAATGTCACGTCGATCCGCATATACATTTACTTTTCCATACAATTTTTACTCTACAAGTCTTTGTTGTATACGTGATTTGCAATAGGTGTCAAAATTATGGAGGAATAAATATATCAAACTGCATTAAACGAAACAGGTAATATGAATCATGTAATTCATACTTACCCGATTTCTATTCAATTCAATTTACGGAAATATACATACAATAAGTTTTTTCGTAAATACGTTTTTTACTTTATATTCAAATTTTTTAAAAATAATATCTGTGTACTTTATACACCACGTTACCATAGCCCCGTGCTAAGTACCATAATGATTTGTGTTCCGGGAAGGTACTTGACAAAGGATATTTATTTAATTGTTTATATAAATTTAAGATTTATTTTATATATTTAATATTTTTATCATATAATACAACAACTATGACTTAGGTGGAATTCGAACCCACAACCCTAGCGTAACATGTTCATTTATCGGAGCTGTTACCCCTGCGCCAGCGGGTCGTAAATTACATGGAAGATACACCACTATACTATATTATGAAGTATACTACTTCCTTTTGCTCATTAATATCAACCATAGCAGTGGCCCTTCTTTACTCTTTTCTTTCTCTTTTAAACTAGACATAGAAACACACAAACGACAGCTAGCCCTCTAAAGTAGTATCACTATGCTAATTTTAGATAAGTGTGAGTAGGTATCGTTTTTGAGGTCACCACTAATTAGTCTGTGTGATATATACGAGCTAATCAACTTGACTATAAGTTGACAAACTTATATATTATGTGGGTACTTGCAAATATTTATAATGAAAAATGGGGTACAGGTGTGAGTTGGTAATTATTTTTTTGCCATATTTCACAATTTTTCCAGGTCAACGGAAAGTGTCCTATAGGTTTTAGAAACAATGCGTTTTCGTACAAAATTTGTGCATAAAGGGCAATAACTTTTTATTGCGTTAACTTAGAAGTATGATTTTTTCAAGGCATCAAGTCGTAATAGACACAAATTTAGATAATGAATATTTGACATAAATCTAAGCTTAATTCTTTTAAGCGTATCCAAGAAAATGGTCTTGACAGACATACAGACAGACAGACAGACAGACGGACAAACTGATCTACCAAGGGTTCCGTTTTTCTCTTTGTGGAATGGAACTCTAAAAAATAATGGTGAATACATTGTACATAAAACAGTTAACGAAGTTTTTCGCTACTATGCCAATGAACGCATCATAATAATTATGTGTGCACGTGATTTTATTTTAGAGCACAACATAATAAAATAATGTAAAATAATGATAAAATTAAGAATAATAAAATAAAGATTGATCTCCCAAATCACAAATACATTCACAAATACTCCATATAACCTTTTAATTTATTTAAAAATCAAAATTAGACTCCTGAGCCAACAGTTTTTTTCCACACAAATTCAAGAATAACGGCCTAAAGTCAAAAAACGGTGCTTCGGTGCTGCCAAAAAATAAATAAAATTTCTGCTATTTTTTTTAATGACGAGAAATGTACACTGAACGCTTAAGGTACGTTGGTAGCATAATTCGCTTGTTTAGAACGAAACTGACTTAACCCAAAAATTCTTAAAATTGACTTTATGTCACCAAACGACTCTACACATCGTATTCTATAGCTTAATTGATCAAAAATTGTTCTAACTGTGCCAGGAGAGCACGAACGCATACAGTATAACTGTTTACCCCTGGTGGTGTAACAACCTGACTCTGGAGGGGGATAAAAAGTGACATGCATTTTTTTTCTACTATTTATTCATTAACTCCATTTCTAATCGTCCGCCATGTTAAACTATTTTTGACATTAAATCTTGAATAGATACTTAATCAAACAAACCTAAAATTGGGTAGTATAATAGATTACATAAAATGTTATGCCACTTTTAGAAAAAAAATGCAACGGTCTCCCCGTCCGGGGTTGGTTGTTACAGTTTTACATTACTGTCATAATAATATTTACGACTTATCTGTACTTATGTCACTTTATTATTAAAAACTCTTTTGTACGTCATGATTTAATAACAGCTAAGTCGCTTTTGTATGAAACTTTTGGTAATTTTATATGTACTATTAAAAACTAAGTCTATTTTAGATCAAACTGACCATTGGTAATACGATCCTCATAGGTTTTTAGCCGATTGTATTCTAATTATATTAGACGATTTTTATTTTAGGTCATCCTGTTTTAAATTGTGAAAGATGAAGAAGGGAATGTAAGTAATGAAAATGCTTAAATTTGTTTGTTTTTGACCTTAATACCGACCAAATAAAAATTTTGATGTTTCATATTCCTAGTAAAATTATATTCTAAAAAGTGTTTTGTTTGTTCTTTTTCTTTTGCTGATGTTGCTTATGCATAATAATTTATTTATAATAACATTATTTCAATTTCGGTGATCTAGCTTAATAGTGGGAAAAATGTGGGCATTTGACAGGTTTGTGGTAGCGAGAATATGCGGCTGCTGGGAGCTTATATGACACTAGCAGTGCCCCGCGTTTAATTTCTAAGAAATCCATATAAACTTCAACACCCTATTTCACCCCCTTAGGAGTTGAATTTCTTAGCGGATGCCTACGTCGTAACATCTACCAGGATGCCAAATTTCAGCTTGATCCGTCCAGTGGTTTGGGCTGTGCGTTGATAGCTGGCTATGAGTTTTATATATATAGATTAACATTTACTTAAAACACATAAAAAATTTATCATACCATATTTTTGAGTTTTATTTGTTGCTTTAGTGATATTATGAGCTTTTATTTAATAATGAAAACATTTCACCGATGTCGTAGTTTATTAAAAACACGCCAGTTCGTAAAATAAAAATAAAAATCAATAAACAAAAAGTATATATGCCTAATAATTTATGGCAATGCTTTGTGAGTAATGAATTTGTTAAAGTAATTATTTTTTATCTGTATATTAGTTAAATGTCGTGCCTTCCATCTTGTTATCTGTGACATACGTCTATGGACTCTCTCTACTCTGTGGGACCTGTACCGTATAACGTGTATGTGCAAAATTAAAGCAATTTAATAAAATAATTATTAACCATTTACCATTTTCACTGTTTTATTGTAACAGGTTATGGGCCCAGGAAAGCCCAAGTGAAAATACAGTAGGTACACTAGTAGTCAATAAAACTGTAATTTTGGCAAGCCGGCAAATACCTAACCTAAAAGTGCACACGCGGTCGGAGAAAATAAACAAATTATTTGTACGAAATGTCTTCCAGCAATCCGTTAACAATAATAGAAAAATTAAGCGGGCGAGAAAATTATTCTACGTGGAGATTCGCAGTGAAAACGTATTTACAGCACGAGGAACTCTGGGATTGCGTTGACAATGGCTGAACTGACTCCAAACGCGACACCAAGGCGAAGTCAAAAATAATATTGTTGGTTGACTCCACTAATTACGTTCACATACAAGAGGCTGCGACAGCGAAGGAAGTATGGGATAATCTTGCCAAAGCCTTTGACGATTCAGGGCTGACACGCCGTGTTGGATTGCTTCGGGAACTGTGCACAACTACACTTAAAGGTTGCCAAAACGTAGAAGAGTACGTGAGTAAAATTATGACGACAGCACACAAACTCAGAAACATTGGGTTTAAAGTAGACGATGAGTGGCTAGGAACTTTATTACTCTCCGGTCTACCCGAGTCATATCAACCCATGATCATAGCAATCGAAAGTTCAGGACTTAAAATAAGTACAGATTCTGTAAAATCAAAAATCCTGCAAGACGTCAAAATGAATATAGGTCAAACTTCAGCATTTGCAATGAATTCAAACTTTAAAAAGAAAGGAAATAAAAAGTATATTTCAAAGGGACCTCGGTGCTATCTTTGTAATAAATATGGACATATTAGCACAGAATGTAAATCTAAGAAGACAAATAAAGCAGTAAGCTCAAGTTATGCTGCTGCATTCACTGCTTCCAATAACAGCAGTGATGCATGGTATGTTGACTCCGGAGCCTCCGTACACATGACCAGACACTGTGACTTATTGTCACACCAGAAAGGCCAATAATCAAAACAATCAAGGTTGCCAATGAAACATGTTTACCAGTGAAATGTTCGGGGCAATTGTGTCTAGATGTTTGTGATGAAACAGGTCATTGCAGTAAAGTATTGCTTCAGAATGTGCTTTATGTGCCAGAGCTGGCTACTAATTTAATATCTGTTAGCCAAATAATCAAAAATGGTGGCCAAGTTAAATTCAATAGCAAAGGATGTGTGTTATTCTGAATAAATATAACACTATAGTGGCTACAGCAGACTTAGTGAACAATATGTATAGATTAAATATGTATAATGAACATGTTTACATATTTGATGTTGAAGAAAATGATGCTTATTTATGGCACCAGCGTATGGGCCATCTAAATTTCAATGATTTAAATAAAGTGATAGAAAATACTGAAGGTATGAAAGAACTAAAGAAAAAGAACAATAAACTAACATGCATAACATGCCTAGAAGCGAAGCAGGCACGGCTGCCCTTCAAAAACAAAGGTACGCGAGCCTCAAAACTCCTTGAACTAGTGCATTCCGATGTGTGTGGCCCCATGGAGACAGAATCTCTTGGAGGAGCTAAGTATTTTGTAACCCTTATAGATGATTTTTCTAAAAAGATATTTGTTTATTTCTTACAGAAAAAATCAGAAGTAATAGAAAAATTGAAAGAATTTAAAAGATATGTAGAAAATCAAACAGAATGTAAAATCAAATGTCTTCGAACCGACAATGGTCTCGAGTTCATTAATAATAGTGTCTCTGAGTTGCTAAAAAGTAATGGAATCATACATCAAACCACAGTGCCTTATACTCCTCAGCAAAATGGAGTTGCTGAACGATTGAATAGAACTTTAGTAGAAAAAGCTAAAAGTATGCTACTTAATGCTAAATTATCTAAACAGTATTGGGCAGAAGCCGTTCAAACTGCTGCTTATCTATTAAATATAATTCCAACAAAATCATTGTCATACAGAACTCCCGAGGAAATGTGGTATGGAACAAAACCAAGTATTAGTCACCTCCGTGTGTTCGGATGTGAAGCCAAGGTGCACTTACCAAAAGAGAAAACAAAGAAATGGGATCCGAAGGCAAAGAAGGCCATATTTATTGGTTATTGTAGTGATACCAAAGGCTACAGGTTTATTATCCCTACCTCTGGATTAGTTGTGAAAAGCAGAGATGCAGTTTTTCTAGAATCAACTGTTGTAAGAAACTATGTTCCGGTGGACTTAACTGAATCAAAGAAAGAATCTGTAAATGATACATTGACTTGTGACAACCAAAAATTAAGTTCCACAAACTCAGTTACTAGTTCGGATGAGTATGAATCTTATGATTCGTCACCAAACAGCAGTATCTTCATACCAGACAAGAAAATTGAAACCCTGCCAGTTTCCAATATCACCTTAAGGCCAAGAAACAAACTATTACAATCTAAAACTGAAAATCTTGAAACATATCTATGTTATAATGAAGGAAGTCTGGAGGTACCTCTGACCTACAACGATGCAATGAAATCAGCTGATGCAGAGAAATGGAAGATGTCAATAGGTGAAGAGCTACGATCACATAGTCAAAACAATACATGGACGTTGGTCGAGAAACCAGAAACTGCTAAAGTGGTTGGATGCAAATGGGTATTCAAAGTAAAAGATGAACCAACAGGTCCAAGATACAAGTCTCGCCTGTGTGCTAAAGGATATGCACAAACCAAAGGAATTGATTATGATGAAACCTTCTCACCTACAGTCAGGTATGACTCTGTACGTTTACTTTTATCTATAGCTGCTCCACAAAACCCAGAAATAATTCAATTTGACATAAAGACAGCTTTTCTCTATGGAGAGTTGAAAGAACAAATTTTCATGGTTCCACCTGAAGGTTTAGAATGTAAACCTAATACTGTGTGTAAACTTAATAAATCACTCTATGGCCTAAAACAAGCTCCCAGGTGCTGGAACAATAAATTCAACACAGTGTTACAAAAATTTGGATTTGTTAACAGCTTAGCTGATCAGTGTGTCTATGTTGGTAAGGTTAAAGGAATTAAATGTTATCTAAGCCTATATGTAGATGATGGCCTTCTTATATCAAAAGAGAAGTTAGTCTTGAAAGAAGTAATGGATGAGTTGAATACAAATTTTGACATAAAAACATGTAGTCCCTCTAATTTTGTAGGCATGCAAATATATAGAAATAAAAGACATATATTTATTCATCAAAGTAAATACATTGAAAAACTATTGGAAAAATTTAACATGCGCTGTGCCAGTCCTAACAGTATTCCAACAGATCCTCATGTTAAGCTCCAGAAAAGTGAGACAGTGCCTGAAAACAGCCTACCATATAGAGAAGCAGTTTGATCACTCATTCACCTAGCAACTGTAAGCAGACCTGACATTATGTACGCGGTTAGTCTGTTATCAGTGTAAGCCACTGTCTTCAGATTAGGTTGGCTACTGTGATGCGGATTATGCCAATGATATAACAACGAGACGTTCTACGACAGGATATGTTTTTATGTAAAGTGGAGCCGCAATAACATGGTCCAGTCAACGCCAGCAAACTGTAGCCTTATCCACCACCGAGGCTGAGTTTATGGCAGCCTGTGCAGCTACTAAAGAAACAATATGGTTGAGACAGTTACTAAGTGATGTAGGAGAGTACAAACAAAGTTCTGTGTGTCTAAATATTGACAATCAAAGTGCTATTAATGTGATTAAAAACAATGAATTTCATAAACGTTGTAAGCATATAGACATTAAGTATAATTTTGTGAAAGAAAAGTATAATGAAAATATTGTTTCTTTAAAGTATGTAAGCACAGATCATCAGTTTGCTGATATTTTTACAAAACCATTACCTAGAGATAGATTTAAGTTGTTGAGAGGTAACATTGGTGTATTAAAGTTAGAAACTAATATGTCATTCTAATTAATTTTGTGTTTGAAGGAAGGCTCTTATCTGAAAGATTTAAATTGTCGAGAGGTAACATTAGTGTATTAAACTTAGAAACTAACATGTCATTCTAATTAATTTTATGTTTGAAGGAAGGCTCTTATTTGAAGGAAGTGTTAAAGTAACTACTTTTTATCTGTATATTAGTTAAATGTCGTGCCTTCCATCTTGTTATCTGTGACATACGTCTATGGTCTCTCTCTACTCTGTGGGACCTGTACCGTATAACGTGTATGTGCAAAGTTAAAGCAATTTAATAAAAGAATTATTAACCATTTACCATTTTCACTGTTTTATTGTAACAGAAATAAAAAACAATAAAAACAGTTTTTTTTTTCAGAATCAAAAATATATACCATTAATTCCCTATAAATATTTTATCTGAAGAATCTGAGACTGATTACAATTATTTATTTATCAATCATCCAATTCAGAGACACTCGAGTCATTGACGACCAGTTTATATCCGAACGACTTGATTCTCTGGCGTTACGGAAAGATGTTGGCTCACTTTGCATCTTATACCGTATCTACAACGGGGAATATTCTGAAGAGTTATTCGGGTTTATACCCGCGGCGGAGTTCCACTTTAGGACATCACGGAGAACTTTAAGGTTTGAAAAAAATTAACATATTATGTATTTTATTGCAAGATCAGTTATACAGAAAAGAAATTCAAGAGAGTAAAAATGAGAAATTAGAGGAAAAATATGCCTTGTGTCTACAAAGTAGTTAGATACTAAACAAATATGCAAATGGCAACGCGTCTGCAAGACACCTAGTTTTGCGGATGTCAATGGGCGGCGTTAGTCACTAACCACCTGCTCGTTTGCCCCTATACCATAAAAAAAAATATTTGTAGAAAAAAGTAAAGGTCTTAAGGATCTTTTATGAAAAAAATATACCTAATTATTATGTAGACTACAGTCAAAGTTTTGTAGTTTTCATAACTACCGACGCCTATAGACAGAGGTCATACACACGTTGACCTCTTTCCTCCTCCCTCCATGGGCCACCGGCTAGTTATACACCGCACGTAATGCAACAGCACAGCTGTTACTTTATAGAATTTATAGAAATAAATATATACCAAATCAGGCCGGTCTCTGTTATGTGTTGTCCTCTGAATATAATAACTAACTTGAACACAAACTTGCTTTTACTATTAAAAAGTTTTATCAAAGTGACATATTAGTATACACATTATACTCTGTTTAGTACTTTATAACTGACATTATACTCAAAAAGCCATACATTAATATTAAGCAGTTAAACCGAAACTGACCTAATTCATAATAAGTCTAACGACAATATAAAAAGTTCGATCAAAAGGTGATCCTATTCTGACTAGTTTCTGAAAATCCTTGTTTTAAAAAAAACATATCAAAATAATTAAGCAAATTATAAATATTTATCAAGCCTAATAGTTAATAAAAAAATATATATAATCAAAGGGCGACTAACTTTATTAGTTTCGGAGATATACTTAAAGAAATAAAAAAATGATTGAACAAAAAGTTGAGATTTTGAATTTGGTCACTTCCGTTTTAAAGCAGCGAAATATAAAATCTAGATAAACGCATACGGTGCGTTGGTGCCAACGAATGGGTTAAAAAAGTACATACATTTGATATTTATTTTTGTTACTTCATACAAATATAATAGTAATGATAAATCATTAAATATTATATCAGAGTCTTACCCCAAAATACTTCTGCATCCTCTATTTTAGTATTAAATTGCTGAAATTCTTCCGGTGCTCTACCAAGGTACTTGTCTAATACGATATCAAGGTCTTTTTCATCCAGTTGTTCTATTTTATTATCATGTGTCATAACTTTTCGCAAAGATTTACTACTATTTTTTTGACGAGCTAAAATGTCCATAATATCATCTCGGTTCATATTCTCTTTCATTTTTAAATACACACTTTTTATTGCGGGTTCGGCCAAATAACGTATTTCATCCAATTTTGATTCATTTAAGGAGTTATAAAAACTAGTTGCATTTAAATCACATTTAGCCAATTCTCCAAGTAAGTATTGGTAATAAATATCTTTATCATACACATAGACACCAATAGCCTCAATTTTATCTCTTAATTCTTTTATTCTTCGATTATCTATGCCAAGTATACTAATTAATTCATTGGCAATCTCACTAACGTTTAAATCATTTTTGGTCTGGTACAATGGATTATTATCATTACAATTTACAAATGAATTAAAAAGCAAATAGCATACAACACTCAACATTTTATTCGTATGATTTATATGCCAATATCATGAGATTTTTATTATCGTTGTGTTATTTTCTCATAAAATATTTATACCGAATATACAATTACATATTCAAGTTTACTTCAAATGATTCAATTTTATACACAATTCCTTATATATTTCTTGTTTTTCATTTGAACATTGGTGAATACCTACCTATATACCTATGAATATATGTTTAGTCATTATACAGCCATCTCCTTCTTCCTTTCTTTCCTTCCTTCAAAGGGACACAAACACCCTTCTAACGCGATAACGTAGCCATCACTTTTAAGGTAAAAGAGAGAGAAATGCAGCAATGGGATCACCTTATTTTTGTTAACGCAGCTATATAATATCTAGAATCCTGAGTGGCCCATAGACCTATGTTGGACTCGACACTTAGGAGGGCCATACCGACTAAATCCCCGCGAGTGCATTCAGTCGCTATAATTGGAGGGTCCAGGATCTATAAGCAACAGGATCCCTCTAGCGACCTGCTAGACTAGGCGAAAACTCCAGATTTTTCCTTGAGGACTATCCGGCTACTGTGAGACAGCAAGGCAGAAACCAAGAACAAGGATAAGACCAAGACCAAAACCAAGTACAAGATCAATACCTAGACTAACGTCGTTCTAGCAAATCCATGACCAAGACCGAAAAAGCAGTAATAAGATCAATAACAATACAAATAGTAAGACTAATAGCAAGAACAAAGACTTGCGTACACTGTATTATCATTGGTCTAGGTATAGCAATTACTGTGATGTGGTCTAATATTATGTTGATTATTTCAGTTATTTTAGTTGCAGTATAGTAGGTTACTTATTTGGCCTTGACTAAATTCGCAAGTGTACACCAAAATACAAAGACCAGACATACTTCAGGAAGTACAAAACTGAGTAAGACCAAGACTAAAAGGGAGACTGGATAACAAAACCGAGAATAATATCAAAACTGTTCATCACTACACGTCTGCTTCTTTGTAGACTGAAGGTTAAAATATGAGCACGAAAAAGAGGCAAGTTCAAGGATCTTGAATAGGAGTTGAGATAGAAAAAATGAGGACATTATACTGTACCTACGTTGGTTTCTCCTTATAGCTCAGACGGTCTGTTCCATGGCTAGCCGCCGCCAAGGTGCCCCGTCGATGACAGATCGATCGATGATAGAATTGGTAGTGACCAATGTTTCTTTTTTTTAATACGGATATGTTGCACGGGATTCAAAGGGATTATGTATTATATATATATATTATATATTGTATGTAAGAAAGAACATTAGTGAATTCAGAACCAAAAATGATAATTATAACATAAATACGAGAAACAGGCATAAATTAGACATACCATTTCATAGACTTACTAAAGTAAAGAATTCCTTTTGGGGGCAATGTATACGCCTCTACAATAGTATCCCAGAAAGCGTCCAAAAACTTTCGATTAATAAATTAAAAAAAGTTGTTAAAGAGCGTTTGTGTGGTAAGGCATACTATAAGGTAGCAGATTTTATGACAGATACCACATCTTGGAATGATTGAGCAGAACAAACGGCCTAACAGCAGACACCGTGTCTGGTGGTCGTCGTCCCTTTGGGAGCAGACAAAGTCGTCCTTCTTTCCAGGAATTCGGAAATAGACCAGTGGTTAAATATTTCCCGAAGCCTATCTCCATGGTATGTGATTGCCTGGGCTAAAATTTTTCTATGGATTCCGTCGGGGCCAGGTGCCCACTTGTTAGTTCGGAGGTGATATAAAATCACTCCCATTTCAGCATCAGAAATGGGTGGTGGCGGAAGAATATCCTCCTCACCTAAAGAATCCGTTTTTAAATGGTCCATAAAAGGAAGAGCGAAATCCTCCCGAGCGTTGGGAAAAAGCTTCTCTACGTTTCTAATT
This sequence comes from Calycopis cecrops, assembly GCA_001625245.1. Lineage (NCBI taxonomy): Eukaryota > Metazoa > Arthropoda > Insecta > Lepidoptera > Lycaenidae > Calycopis > Calycopis cecrops. The sequence goes on along the minus strand of LUGF01028581.1, from coordinate 27,251 downwards.
AGAAGATCAGGGTCAAGAGTCTCAGTAAGAGGAGTAGACTGGGTGCGAAGTTTATCCTGCGCCCTTATATATGGTCTACCCCACGAGTCCCGATCAAGACTCTCGAACATCTCTTGCCAAGCTCTTTCTTTGGGCCTTCTGATTGCCAGCTGTAACGTCCGTTTCTTGTATATTTAAATTGGAACTGACCCTGACTCAATATATACAAAACATTTTTTTTCGTTTTCCTAACTATCTTTGTGTCAACCTATTATCTAAAAATATGCAATACCCTAAAACTTATTCTATCTGTATCTAGCTAGTCTCGCGATCAGGAAAGTATACAAAAATCAAAGATACAATTATGATAAAACTACATTGAAAGAAAGAAAGAATAAATTTTGTTGCACATTCCATTTACAAAGAAATAATTTACAAAGTAACATATTTAAAAAGGATACAATTGTTTTTTTAGGGTTCCATAGCCAAATGGCAAAAAACGGAACCCTTATAGATTCGTCATGTCTGTCTGTCCGTCCGTCTGTCCGTTTGTCCGTCCATCAGTACGTTACAGCCATTTTTTTCCGAAACTATTGGGCCTACGTAGTTGAAAGTTTGTTGGTTGATGTATTCTGCAAACCGCTATTCGAATTTTGAATGAAAATAAATAAATTAAAAAATAAAGGGGTGCCCCCCTTTATTTTTTAATTTACATAGAACTTCTCTTCTTCATACATAGAGCTGAATCTAAAAATATTTTTTTATTCAACCTGCATATGTGAGGTGTCTATGAATAGGTTTTCAAAAAGGACATTGAGGTTACTAAAACCATTTTTCGTCAAAATCAGTTGTTTGAAAGATAGACCTTTCCAAAGTGGCAAAATGTGTCAACTATCTTTTAAACTAAGAGAGTGAGAATTCTAAAAATATATATGCTGTAGATCTCAAAGGAAACTTTCAACAAAAATAGTTTGAGCGAGATATCATTATTAGTTTTTGAGAAATAATAATTTTTGAAAATACGCAAATACAACTTTGTCGTTCATACAAACGCTATGAAAAACCGAATTATTTTATTTTCTGATAAATATGTTGCAGGGACACCTATACCTACCTTTCGTTGGTACGGAACTCTCGGTGTGCGAGTCTGACTCGCACTTGGCCGGTTTTTTATGTATTTTGTTCAAAGTGCACAAGGTTATAGAAATGGTGTTGCGTTTCGTTCGGCATATAACTAACGTTCCGAGGGCCAATTTGATGAGGGGCGGAAGGAGTGCAACATGTATACACAACATATACACGGATTTTTGTGGGCGTCGTTAGCTGCCAGAAGTGTCCATCTATTCGTTTATCATTTTATGATATTAAAACATGATTACGACACCGATTAACGGAGCCCTATTTGCAAAGTCAGTAAGAGATGCAGAGCGAGCTGACGTGTTGCTAAAGGTGTCTAAGTTTACACTTCGACACGCGACTCCGTCCGCGCGGATGTCGGTCTTCGCGTGGATGAATTTATTTTTTTTCTACGTATTTTTCTAGGACAAAAAGTATCTTTTTATGCCCGGGATAATAAGGTATAAGTATACCAGGTTTCATCGAAATGGAACCGTTAGTTTTTACGTGATGCCTGAACATATAGACAGACAGACAAAATTTTTTTAATGGCATATTTGGGTTTGGTATCGATCCAGTAACACCCGCTGCTATTAATTTTTTCATTATTTTCAATGTACAGAATTGACCCTTCTACAGATTTATTATATGTATAGATTATAATAAAACAACTTTAGCTGATTTTACTATAGTTGCTTCTGAAACGTTGGGCTTGTAAAATTATTAAATAAACTACGATAAAATCCTTCAAAGGTGTGTTTATCAAAGAGCTAAAAGATCAAAATCTTCTAACATAACTAGATTAAAAAGGTAACAAGATAATATAAATACCTACAAAACCAAAACATTTCCAGAATATCCACCCATTAGGTAACCCTACTAAACATGTTATTCTTAAATCTAAACATAAATACTTATGAATGATTATTTAATCCCGCGGAAGCCTTTAAACGGATTTGGTTGTTATATTAATACAATCTGGGAATGTGTTTCGGTGATATATTAGTTTTACAGCAGTTTAGGTAATTTAGGCACTTGCGGTGCGATGAAATTAGTTGCTTGGCAACGATAATAGTAGTTTATGCAACTGTCATATAATGAAGGGCATTAAAACACGAGTGGATTTTTTGAAACGAGCGAAAGCGAGTTTCAAAATAGTTAACAAGTGTTTTAATACCCGTGTTATATGCAGTTGCATACACTAATTTATCTTCACTAATAATAACAATAATAATAAGTTATTTATTTCTTTGAGCAAAACTTAAATGCCTAATACAATGTTTGGAGAAAACCCTTTATGTAAATAAATACCTGTAGTGGGATTCTCCGCTCTTCCACAGGACACAAACACTTGATAAAGTTATGGTACAAACATTAAGATTAATATCTTAATAACACTTGTCCACACCGGTATTAACACTAAAACTTGCTAAAACATATTCAAGTTGTTATACTTAATATTTAACACAAAACTTTGTTGTTTACTCTAATACAATATATCAATATTTTGTAATATTTAACTTTACAGTATCTCGTCTGTTCAACTTTTATATAATAATATGTATTTATGTTATAATATTAATTCTAAAACTATTTGATTTTCGCTAATACTGACTAATACAATTAATCAAATAATAAAACATTGTGCAGTGCAGTGAATTTGTCGCCATCAAAATCTAACCAATGAGAGCGCAGCTGCAGCACACGCTGGGCCAATCAGGAGCGAGTGCGCGCTGTTAAGGGTTTTGACATACGTCTCTCTCACCATTTTTCTCTCCCTCTCGCTCTCACACAGTGTTATAATGAGATTTTACGATATCGATTTGGATATTATAACATCATGTCAAATTGCTTAAATTGAGTTTTTTGTTGTCTGAGCTGTAACAGTAGTCATTATAAGTCAAGTATTGGTAACATAAGTAGAATGTTACAACATTAGTGTAGATAAAGTAAGTTAAACAACACTTGGTGAAGAAAACGAGGATTAGTGAGCTCTTTTCAGGCTTACTCCTTAAGCAACGTTTTTATGAATATTGAATAAAAAACATGAAATTATATCGAGCAAAATCAAAATCATATGAAACAGCGAGCGGCCTATCGAGCGTAACACCAACGTAACGCTCTACCGCGCATTCGTCGCTTATGCCTCGTATGTACCTTTTACTTTGGAACCGTGTACGTGCGTACGAAATGACATACAAAGTTTTTTTTTAGTTAAGCACTAGTTTTGCCACCAAACCGCTTTGTGAGCATGTGGCGCATGATTAGTCCAACAACTACCATGTAATGATGATGAAACATGATAAGACACACATGATAAGACCGATTCTAAACAGAGACTTTTTTAAACTTCAGTTTTAATATCAGTATTCTAGGAGAAGAAGCTTTGAAGCTCTCGCTACCTCGCACTAAAACTAGCATTTTAGTGCGAGTTATTGTCAATAGAACTAGCACCTGTAGTATGTGACAGCTGAAAGGTAATGTGTATAGCGATGTTATGTAATTTAGTAGAAATTGACTAGAAATATACGTGTCCCCATCAGACTGATCTAGTTTACTTATCCACTCTTTACCTAACCTAACCTAACATTACTTAAATTTAGCTAAAGGGTGTATCCAGTCCCTTCCTAGTTTCTCTTGTTTTAAACTTAGAGCAAAATATGAATCTTTAAATAATTATAGCGTTAATGTGAAGTAAAAAAACCGGCCAAGTGCGAGTCGTACTCGCGCACGAAGGGTTCCGCACCATTGTCTACGAAACCGGGAGCTTATCTTTTGTATGGAAGCCAAAAAATCACGTTTATTGTATGGGGGCCCCCTTAAATATTCATATTATTTAATTTTTTAGTATTTGTTGTTATAGCGGCAACAGAAATACACCATCTGTGAAAATTTCAACTGTCTAACTATCATAGTTCATGAGATGCAGCCTGGTGACCGACGGACGGACGGACGGACATCGGAAACTTAGTAATAGGGTCCCTTTTTACCCTTTGGGTACGGAACCCTAAAAAACTGACTTTTACGGTACACCCGCCAAATAGCTTGGAAGCGCTGTTAAACGTTATGGCTGGCTGCGCGAATCCCTCAATCCCTAAAGCAAACGCAATTAAGTTTAATATCGCGCGATAAAATAACTTTTTTTTTTTTTTTTTTATTTATTTAAAGTCGCTTAAACATCTAAGGTCATTAGTGACTTCTTATATAGTTCTTAACTGCATTATATTTATCGCTCACGCTCATGTAATTACATGACGCTCGTCATAATTCTATTGTTTTGCAGACAGCGAGTCGGGAGGATGTGCCTGCTAAGGTTTTGTATAGATGTAAGACGAATTGGAAGTGTTTTGGAAAATATTTCTTTGTGTTTTATCAATGATTATTTAATCACTAACGCCTATAAACATCCTCGTTTAGATAACCTACTTTGGTGTTAAATAAAGCCCGATTTAGTTATAATACAGCAATTCATAAAATAAAAGCACGTTGATAATTTTGTTTTAATTTAAATATTGATAATTATATTATAATAGGAAGAATGTGTATTATACTAGCTTCCGCCCGCAGCTTCGCCTGCATGGATTTCAGACTAAGAAAATGGAGGTTTTCAAGTATTCCTAATGAAAGATTCGCAGCTCCTCTCTCGTAGATGATAGCGTGATTATATTATGTAGCATATGTGTTGACCCGACCTCTTAGTAATATTAATGCAAAATTTGAAGTATATTTTATTAAATATTCAATGTACGTAGCATTCGGTAACCTCACGATTCCTGCTCTATACCAGGGGATAAATGTAATTCCTTACACTACTTTTAGATTTTGGAAAGTCCGGTCAAGTAATCGTCAAAAATAGGGGTAAGGTTACAGTAATTCGCACCTTGCTAAAAATTGGCACGAATGTTGGAAACCCTATTATACACAATTTGTCAATTATTCACATCAATCCCAAGTGTGGAAAAAAAATTATTGAAGGTCCAATGTTGCAAAAATCGGTTTTTTGAGTTTTCAAGCTAAACGTTAAGTTTTATAATAAAAATAGGTGAAACAAACATTATTTATCATGCAATTATCTATAAAAATTGTTCATACACTTTTTTTTCTAAGAATCACCATTTCGGAGATACAGCGATGCAAAATATTGAGTTGTATTCTTCATAATATGCACACGTTTCCGCGCCAACCGTGAGGTAGTGTACATGGTGCGTCTTTTGTACGTTTTTTTTTATATTATAGGGGGCAAACGTGCAGGTGGTTAGTGACTACCGCCGCCCATAGACATCCGCAAAACTAGGTGTCTTGCACACGCCTTGCCGGCCTTTAAGAAAGAGGAATGCTCTTTTCTTGAAGATCCCTAAGTCGTATCGGATCGGAAATACCGAGGGAGGCAGCTGGTTCCATAGTACTATTGTACGCGGTAAAAAATGGCGTTTATACCGCACAGTACTACATTTAGGAATATCGAGGTGGTGGGCGTGGAACTTTGAGTTCTGTCGCGATGTCCTATGATTGAACTCAGCTGCTGGTACTTAGCCGCACAATAGCTCGAAACACTCCCCATTGAAAATACGGTAAAAGATGCAGAGGGAACCGACATCTCTCCGTAGGGCCAAAAGATCGAGTCGCTCTATGTTGGATACGATCAAATGGATCAAGCTGATATTTCGAATCCACTGCCCAAAGGTGGGAGCAGTACTCCATATGCGTGCGGATATGCGCCTTGTAGAGTTGCAGTCATTGCGATGGTGTGAAGAACTGCTTAGCCTTACTGAGTATACCCTTTTCTATCTTCTTTGAGACAAGTTTAGCCTTTGATTCCTAATGACCATATCCAACCCTGATATTTCCGAGCAGCTGGATCTTTTGGCCCTACGGAGAGATGTCGGTTCCCTACGCATCTTTTACCATATTTTCAATGGGGAGTGTTCCGAGGAATTGTTCGACTTAATACCAGCAGCTGACTTCCATCATAGGACATCGCGACAGAACTCAAAGTTCCACGCCCACCATCTCGATATTCCTAAATGTAGTACTGTATGGCAACCCTATTGGTAAACGTAAACAAGCATAATATTTAATTTCCTAAAATACAATTTTCACCTGGTTAGCAGATGGGTGAAGGTCGTTATTACTTCGGATCTTAGACCAATAGTCTTCACCATTTCCCGTGACGCATCAGCTTCCTTTATTTTACGGACCCATTTAGTCCGCTGGTTGGTATCCTCTTGCTTAAGTCCAAATAGATTTTGTATGCTAAATAGTTGTTTTGCAAAAGGGTTGTAAATGTTTCATTACAATACAAAATTCAAAATTGCATTTTGTTATTAAACCGTTAAAAAAAATCGAACCGTTGTCCGGACGATCTGATGTATAATAACTTTTTGTAAGAGGTAGTGCCTCACTGCATGCTTGCATGCAGTCGAATTGGGCCGGTACGACCGGGGAGGTACCTCTACGCTTACACGAGACCGGCGTAAAGTGACAGCTGTGCTGTCGCGTTTCGTGCCGTGTGTAAGTAGCCGGTGGCCCATGGAGGTGGGAGGAGAAAGGAGGGAAGTGCATCTGTATTGCCTCTACGCGGATGTTTGTGGGCGTCGGTAATCATGAAAATGGCTCCAACTGCTCGTTTGTCCTGCTGTACCATAAAAAAAAAATTAATAAAGAGTAAGAGCTTGTAAACGACCAGTTACCTCGATGACTATCGACGTCCAAAGACATGTTTAATCCCATTCCTACATAATTGTAATGCCACCTAATTGCCCTACTTCCCGTCTACCCTCTAAACGGCCACCGGGAATTTATAACTGGCATGAATAATGGCAGCATTGCTGTAACTTTAAAGCGGGTATTTTTAAAGTTATCATTGCAATTATCGGTGTCTTCGTTGGCGCAACGGTTACGTCGGTGATTGATCTTCTCTCTTCAAAATCGTTCATGTCAGTTTTACTATTGCGTTATTGTTGAATTAATGACGAATTATTGATTATTTAATGTATTTCTTTTATGTCATATTTATATTCGATTCTTTATTTCACTGCTTTATTAATTTATTTTATTCTATATTATGTTAATAAAACAGGCGGCTATCTGCAAGTAACTTCCCGGTAGTTCGAGCCCAATTCGGCTGCAATGCAGCATTGCACTACCCCTTAAAAGGAAAACAAATATGACGCCTTTAATATCGGGATTCTATAAACGACGTATTATCGACCGATGTCACCAAAAATAATTCTACAATTATGTCCAGTTCGCGACTATTTTCATCTTATTCCACGTTTTTGCGTTGCCAGCTTTGATACAATAAATCTAATACGTGACGAAGACCCTTCGGTAATATATGATTCGATATCTTCTTTCTCGATCCAGGTCACTGTTATTGGCGCGTCACGTTTACTTATATAACTTCGTATTCAGCCCTACCTTTATGTCCCTAGCCAATAGTCCTTCCCAAAGCATTGGATTCAATATATTTTTAGTGCAACTATAGTTTGATTCAGTTTATAAATAAAGATCTAATGATTTTAAAGCAACTGAGCTAAACAATATATTATATTAGGGAAACGTGAAAATTGGTAAAGGGGTGCGAAAGACCACTAAAAAGATGTTTTAGAAATTCAACCCCTAAATGGGTCAAATAGTGGACTGAAGTTTATATGGAATATCAATGATTTTCAAATTAATCATGGGTAAAAGGGCAATATAAGGGGGTCAATATTCAGCAAGAAAAAAAAAAAGATGCAATGCAGCCGAATTGGGCCGGAAAGATCAAGGATGTTACCTCTTGCTCACATGAAACCCCTATGAAGTGTCGTGTTTTTATGAGTTTCCGGTATCTTAATGAACGAGAGAAGGTAAAGAGATCATCACATCTGTATAAAAATTGTCTAAGGACGTCTGTAGCCAACAATATGCTCCGAATGATCATATTATCCGCATATATATGAAGGATAAACGGAAACTCTCCATATTCGACAGTGTTTGTGATCAACCGAGTGACAGGTTTTGTGTTATACATTCAATTCATATATCATATGCAAACCTTTTTATATAATTTATGGATCCCCTGCTCCTTACTAACGTCCCAATATCAAATGGCCTGGAGTTGACAGATACAAAGATTTATATGAACATAAATCTTTGTATCTGTGACTATGACTACCTCATGGTCTAGTGGTTAGCATGTTTGACTATACTCGTGAGGTCATGGGCTTAAATCTCGTATTGGACTAAAAAATTAAATAAAAACCGCTCTGATTCAGGATGTTAGCGGTCTTACACCAGTGCCTCGAGCACGTTAAGCGATCGGTGCTGCTCTTGATTTCTCTACGGTCATTGCGCAGATGGCTTGTCCCTATAGAGAATGACCGTCGTAGCTGGAATTTGGCTAGAACAACATTATAAAGATATGGTCGATGTTTGTCGCTATATTTCTATGTCTAGTTAAACTAAACAGAAATTGTTGTTTCTAGTGCACCATCATTGTTGTTTTGTTTTATTTCGCAGTCTTCAGTTTACTAAACGTTGGATGGATGAAAATCAGCAGCCTGCTAGCAGCAATATATCTATCTCAACAAGGTAACATTTAAATGTGCCGACGTGAAGGTTTTGCTTTGGGATAATGTGAGATTTGTCCAACTACGGATTTTCCAACCGGGAGTTTCCAATAAAAATCTGTAAATTTCCACTGTCCTCCGTTTGCCTATAGGGGTCGATTTCCGTCAGGCAATCATTTGTTTGTTATGATGTCATAGAGGGAAGAGACCTAGTAGTAGAGGACTCACGTGTATTTTTCTTTAGCTGTTTGTAAATGCTTAGTGTATTTAGGAATGCCTAAACTTCACTTGCTCCGTTCATTAATATGAGGGTTTTCGCCTTTGTCTTCGCTGCCATAAACAAGCAAATTCACTACCGTGTTCATTTAAATTGATTGTAACTTGTTTGAGTTACTAGAATCTATCTACACTTGTAATCCTATATATTTATATGGAATTACAAAGGTATTCATGCAGTTGGTGTATCTAGAAAACTAGACCGAATTTACATGGGGCCACATAAAATCAGGGTTGTGGTATCATAAAACTGATACCACAACCATCATACTGAGTGATTACCATTTTGGGTACTGGTTACACTGTTGCGCTTTTTCCGTTCTATTATTTACGTTTTCTTTTTTTTTTATGTTTTGTTGGTTTTTTATAAGTTTTTTTTGTTATTATTATTTTTTAAGTATACTTTTGTTTTGTTTTTTTTTCCCTTTTTATTTTTTGTTATTTTGTTTAAAATATATTATGTTTGTTTTGTCTTTTGGTGTGTAACTGGCCCAAATAAGGAAATTTTTATTTTTTTTTTATTTTAATTTACAAATTATTTTTTGTTTTCTTGGTTTAGGCACTAAATACTAATTGTATTCTAAATTTGAAGCTTCTATGTCTGCTAGAAGTGCCTTGAACTTTTGTTGATCGGTCAGTCAGTGAGTGACAAAATCGAGAAACTTTAACAAGTTCCAATTCTTAATCTACTGGTTTAAATTGAATGAAATTGGAATATAACCTATATTTACAATGTCTGCTTAGATACTGAAGTTTTAGGATTCCTGTTTTATTCGCAATGAAGTTATAGGGAATTGAAATTGGCCTGAATTGCTTCGAGAAAAGGATAAATATATATATATATATATATTATATAGTATGGCCGTGCCGCTTTTTTGCTCCACGTGCGTATAAAGTTCCATCATAATCGTTTGAGTAGTGACGCGAATCGGAACAAACATACTTATATTCACAAATTTTATAATATTAGCAAGGATAATCTTATAAAATAACATTCAATTATAGCAGATTATCATAATAATCATAGAAATCGTAAACTCGAACATGAATTAACGTTACCTACCAACAACAAACCACTGTCAATTACATTTTATTGCGTGTAGATAGATGTCTTTACCTCACGCCGAGCCCAATTAAATAACTACAGACCAATAAGTTTAATGAGTAACGTTTACAAAATATTCTACAAAATTATTTTAAATAGACTCACTAAAACCTTAGATGAGAATCAATCACCCGTACAAGCAGGATTCCGCAAAAACTTTTCTACTACCGACCATATGTACGTAATGTCACAATTTATAAAGAAATGCAATGAATACCAAAAGACTCTCTACATATTATGTTTTATAGACTTTGCCAAAGCTTTTAACCCGCTAGATCACCAAGCGATATGGGATGCATTAATACAACAAGGACTTGAGAAAAAGTATGTAGAACTCATACACAATATATACACGAGGTGTATTTCGGCGCTGTATCAGGTGAAGAGGGATCAGGTTCCATATTTCACAGTAAAACACACTTTATAATAGCTTTCACCACTTTTAATACTTGATTATAATAAAACACAGTAACACTCACTTTTATAACTACTTTTAATGATTCTATAACTTCAATAAAATAGTTATAACAATATTAACACTTCGAATGATCGTAACGAACAGCCTCGTCTTTTAACTCTACTTATCTTTTATACCTGTCGGTTAGGTATTTTTTTAGAAATAGAAATAGATGTTATCAGTTAAATACAGTACTATAATTATTTGCTGATTAAATCAAGATAATGAAATACAATAACATTTTTTAAACAATACTCCGGCTCCGGCTGCTCGTTTGCCCTCCTATATCATAAAAAAAAATACAGCTGTTACCAAATCAAACAATAAAGTAAACAAATCATTTTAGCTTACAAATTTGTACAAAATATTAACAAATAAATATTAATGTAATAAATAGATTCGCGCCCATATGTACGTCTAAAATTCGAATGGAAAGAGATAGTTGGGAATTTCCTATAAAAAAAGGAGTAAGGCAAGGAGACCCGTTATCGCCTAAAATATTTTCCGCGGTATTAGAATTAATGGTCTTTAGAAACATTAACTGGGCAATATTTTCTGAGAATGGTTTACAATTAGAAAAAATGATAAACGAATTGATAAAGGAGAGCAAAAAAATTGGGTTATCATTAAATGCCACAAAAATAAAAATAACAACAAATGGTTTTCACCAAAATATTACTATAGACGGAGACAATATAAAGTATGTGCCAGAATATATATACTTAGGTCAAACTATTTCATTTGAAAACCATACAGAAAAAGAAATAAATAGGCGGATAGCGACAACATGGAAAAAATATTGGAGTCTCAAGGAAATCATGAAAAACAAAGCAATAAATATAAAAATAAAAAGTAAACTTTATAATATGGTGATCCTACCTTGTCTGACTTATGAATGCCAAACTTAAAGTTTACGAAAGAAAGACGAAGATAAACTACATACATACATATGATACATCAAGAAAAATGGAAAGAAGCATGCTTGGCATAAGAATATGAGATAAAATAAGAAATGAAGTGATAAGAAAGAAAACAAAAGTTACTGATGTATTTCAAAAAATAATAATCCTAAATTGCAAATGGGCGGGCCGTATATGCAGATTGCCATGTGATAGGTGGGCCAGGGAACTTATTGACTGGGTACCTATGGATGGGCAAAGAAATAAAGGTAGACCGAGGAGACGTTGGGAGTACAAATTTAAAGAAAGATGCGGACCAGTCTGGATAAGAAAAGCGAAGGATAGACAAGGATGGAGGGAAATGGGGGTGGCCTACGCCGCTGAGGCGACTTCCATAAATAAATAAATAAAATATATTAATATTAATGTAATGTAATAATACAAACACTAATAATTTAAATCACAAATAGTAATGAATTTAGTTAATTAAATAAATAAATTAAATTAACAATTGTTATAAATTAAACATTATATAAATAATTGAAATGTAATGAAATGAATGTAATGATCCAATAATTATAGTTACATAAAAAATAATAATTGTAATAATTTTTGCATGATGTAATTGTGGTAGAATAAAGGCTATTTTATTTTATTTTATTTTATTTAAATCATGAGATGTAGCGCAAATTATTGCATGGAATATTGCACGGCGTGAGGTAAAGACATCTATCTACACGCAATAAAATGTAATTGACAGTGGTTTGTTGTTGATAGGTAATGTTAATTCATGTTCGAGCTTACGATTTCTATGATTATTATGATAATCTGCTATAATTGAATGTTATTTTATAAGATTATCCTTGCTAATATTATAAAATTTGTGAATATAAGTATGTTTGTTCCGATTCGCGTCACTACTCAAACGAATATGATGGAACTTTATACGCACGTCGAGCAAAAAAGCGGCACGGCCATACTATATAATTCCCTATAACTTCATTGCGGATAAAACAGGAATCCTAAAACTTCAGTATCTAAGCAGACATTGTAAATATAGGTTATATTCCAAAGGAGAATGGGCATCTTGGTCTACAGTCCAATAATAATG